>JAZHYW010004256.1:0-178691 GCA_037355805.1 Ixodes ricinus
CGCGTGTGACGTGACTTATGAACGAGTGAACATAATAGATATTCATAAATCAAAGGGGGACCAGAGCATGTTTGCATGACGATATCTTGACTGGCGGAAAATATTAACTCTGTTTCACGCTTTCCGTTTGTTGACAACTTGGCTTAGTTTGAGGCGTTCAGCCGGCCAACGACTGCGCGTCTGCTTTATAAATGTTGTTCTTTCTTTTTTCATTGTTTTTTTATCTTGTCTAATTTTGTGCTGTATGTGCGTCATGCTTACTGGGAACGCGAGACCCTCCTGCTGGTGCCCTATGTACAATTATGAGTAACAATTAAATTGTTCTCATTCGTCCACGTATCTTTCTTGGTTCAGAAGGTTGATGTCAATATGCTAATCGGCAATACACATACCGTTTAATTACTAAATCTTGAACTGTTTTCCCCTTCCTACTTCGTTTTCATCACTCGCTTCTTCGTTCCATTCGCTTGGGCATACAACGCATTCTACACATCATATCGTCCTCCTCCTGTTCTTATTTGAGAATCTTCACGGACTTTTGATTGTTTACCAGAGGTTGGGCGCCTGACCTCCTGTGGCTCTGAGAGTGAACCCCAATTCATTTATTAGATCACCTGGCAATGGAGCCCTTTCCATAATCGTCTTGCAGATCCATACAAAATCGTATTAAACCACAGTAGCTGGACTTTCGTTTTTATAATATACATATACAGGGTGTTTCACGAGAAGTGGACAAATTCGATATTGGGAAAAATACGCGTCGCAACAAATGAAGGCGTATGTCGTTTTGTTCCTGGGCCAGAGGTTCGTTTAGGAAAATTATTAAAGTTTAGTATAATTAGGGTAATTATGTTTTGCGCAATTACCTTTTTAATATTGTGTTTAAGGGCATGGTTGCAATTAAAATTCATCAAAAACAATAAATTAACAAATTGGAGAGCGATAGAAGGCACGCGCAGCCTTCTACGGCTTTCTGAAAAACTGCACAAACTCGACAGGTTTCTAAGTTTCGGTTTGCAATCGGAGCGCTTCTCGTCCCCGACGACACCGCGGCCGAACAATAGTGCAACCAACCTCTCCTGCGCTCACCTGCCGCAAAGCAGCAGAGGCTGCTTTGCGGGAGGAGAGCACCTCATCAATAAGCAGTGATTCGACGATGGCTGGTGTGGCTGAGCGGAAGGACCTCCCGCGTCAGCTGTGACATGAACGATGACCCTTGTTTTGTAATCCAAAATTCTGGGCGCCGTGACGGAGGAGGATAGCACCGAAGAAGAACTTGGCGACTTCCACCGATCTTCCGGAAGGAGAAGGGTTTTCGTCTCCGCGAAACGTGTTAGATCATCTGTGTTAACGAAGATCTAGCGATTCCCCGACGTCGACAGTGAGAAGGGCCCAAGCAAATCCATCCTTATCTCCTGGAAGGACGTAGTTGGGGCAGATATCGGCTGCAAGAGTCCTGTTGGTTTTGTTGATTTCTTCTTACGTCATTGGCACTCATGGCACGATCAGGTGTACATATGAATAGTCTTCGAAAGTCATGGCCAGTAGTACGTATAACAAATTCGGGCGAGTGTCCTGCTATAGCCAATGTGTCAAGTCGTTGCGTCGTCGTGGCATGCCTTAGAAATCTCGCCTCTTAGGCTGGCAGGCTCAACCAGCAGCCACAGATGGCTGCTGGTTCCGAAGTTGCTTTTGAAAAGCACACCTCGTTGGAAGACGAAATTGACAAATCTTGAGGAAAGTCTAGCGGAACTGACCTTTCTCGACCTTCGAGGTGGTCGATCACACCCCGAAGTTCGGGCCGTTTCGTTCAAGTGCCCCCCTGTCGGGAAAGCTAACTCTTCCGATAAAACTGGCGTTGTCGTCGTCGTCGGAGCCGGTCGGTGCAGATTCAACTGGGGCCCTAGACAAAGAGTCAGGGTCGTTGTGCCTGTTGTCGGAATGGTGCACAATGATCATATCGAATTCTTGCAGACGACGGCTCTAGCGGTCGAGTCGTCCTGACGGACTTTCCGGACATTCTTATCGCCCAGACGACGACAAGACATTCCTTGTCGGTCGTTGAGCAATTTCGCTCTGCCTTGGATAAGGCCCGGCTTGCGTAAGCAATCACCCTCTCTGCTTCCTCTGGTCACTGGCCGAGCACTGCTCCGTGTCCGGTGTTGCTGGCATCCGTGTGAATTTTCGTGTCATCTCGCTGATTCAAATGTGTCCGAGGATAGAAGTTGTCTGGAGCCTTTGCTTCAATTCTTTGAACCTTTGTTTCTTCTAGTATCCTTCCAGTTCCTTCTAGTTCATGTTGTTTTTTGTCTGATTCTTGGGTGGGGCAGATATATTTGCAAATAAAGCGAAAGAAACGTCTGTAGTATGCGCACTGCCCAAGCCATTTTTGTACAGTATTGTTTCCTGATGACTTCGGACGTTCATCAACAGCATAGGTCTTTGCAGGAACATGAACTATACCCGAGCACTCACCACGTGGAAAAGAAATTTAAGCTCACCATAACCGAACCGACATTTCGACGTCTTCTGTGTCAACCCAGCAGATGTGACAGCGTGTAGCACGGCTCTAAATTGTCTTAAGGGCTTGTCGAAGTCGCTTCAGAACAATACTACGTCGCCGAGGTAGACTAGACAGATCTGCCATTTCAAGCCTGAATGTACGTTGTCCATAACGCTCTGGTAGGTCGGCGGCGCTGTGCAGAGCCCTAAAGGCGTCAATTTAAATTCGTACAGTCCGTCCGGTGTGACGAAGGAACTCTTCTCACGATCCCGTTCGTCGAGCTCAATATGCCAGTAACCAACTTTTAAGTGAATCGACGAAAAGTACCGGGCGTGGCGCAGCCCGTGCAGGGTGTGGTCAATTTCGGCAAAGCGGATAGGCGTCCCTCTTTGCTACTGCGTCAAGTCAACGACAGTCCACGCAAAACCCCAGAGTTCTGTCTTTCTTGGTTACCATGACGACTGGGGAAGGCAACGGACTGTTTGAAGGATGGATCAAGTCGTCGTCCAGCATTTACTGAACTTGTTAGGTGGATTCCAGACGCACCTAAAACACTGAATACAACGGAGCTCGGCTAGAGTACAACTCAATGCTGAAGACGCATCCATCTGACGCCGTCGAGTCCTAGCGTCGCGCTTGTTATTGGCAGCTCAAATACAAGCAGGGGAGACGCTGATGTGTGTAAAGGCTCTGTTATACTCTGACTTCGAGCGTAGCATACGCGGCCTAGCCCAGAGGACAGATGCTGATTTGGTCCGAGATATAGAGTTTCTGATGGCCGGCCAACAAAATGCGAGCTGTCTGCTCTACACTGTGTTTACTGATCTCAATGTCGGTGTGTAAGGGAGACTTGAGGTGGCACAGAATAAATCCACTAGTGATGACGTGTAGGGCAGAGGGGGGGGGAGGTGGAGTGAGGGGCTCTCCTACAAAATTGTATTTTTATTGTCACAGCACCTAGAACAGTATGCACATTCGGCGGTATTGCATTTTTTTCAAAGCGTCAATGATGTTAAACTTCTGGCGGCGCTTAATTGCCCAGCTGAAATCCCCGAACATATCTCGTGGCACGCGTCGCACGTCGCATGGGTAATTGCTGCTGTTAAAAAGTGTAATTATTTTCCAGTACTCACCCTGAGTTTCCCAAATGTCGGTAGCTGTTGCCAACGGTAAAATTCTGCTTGCCATTTTATTTTCCGTCGTTCTTGGTATTGTACTTGGTGTTGTGACTGCTGGCAATGCTGTCGATGTTTTCTTCTTAGGTGGCCTGGGTGGTACATTTATCAGCCAGGCAGATCCACCCAGGGACACATTCGGATACGTGGTGCTGACATCATCAGTGCCTTTAATATAGGAGGAACAGGCATAACCAAAAGAACAAGACAAGAGTTGAAGTTGTTGTAATTCAACAAATTCGCAGTCACCTTTTAGATAAGTTACTCTTGGTAATAAAATTAATTTCCTTCTACAGACCGAGAAGCCTAGTTGTCAAGGTATTCCCAAAAACGGAATACACACTAGTCGACTGGAAAGACATATAAAATCATATTAACTGAGCATGGTAGAAAAATATATATTTAACCTCTAAAGGCTTTAATGTGTTTCATACATATATTCCATCTCACGAGTTGCGTGCAGATGAGGAAAAAGCACAGGCACTAGCGCGTGGTTTTCAAATTTGCTTTTCTTTCATGGGCACACGCGAAAGGAAAGCAAATCTAAGTCAGCTGACCACGCCTATGCCGTTGTCGTTGCTTCACTCAACTCTCGAGATAAGGTATAGTATACTATGCTTCATAGCTTGCCTAAGCGTGTATTATATAATTCGGCTACTCTTGACGTGGCCTCGAGGAATCTAGACTGTGCAATATTTTAATGCTAACGAACACAAAGCCCAGCGTGCCATTTCCAGAACACAGCAGGCGCGATATCAACACCTTCGAAAGCAAAAAAAGTCATTAACCACAAGGACGAACGGTCAAAGTGGCATCGGCCGGAAGCTCGTTGGTTAAATCAACTTTGCTATAATTGTTGTGAGTAAAACATTTAGCTGCTTCTGAGCTGGTGTCGTTTATGCCCTTTGTGTCTGTGTCTCCGGTGTAATTATGTTGGCTATTGTCACTTTCAACCGAGTAGAAACACCTCGAGACCAAAACCGGGCATGCGCGGGTTTCCCATTTCTTATCAATCGTGTTTTAATCTAAAAGCATTACCTATCCCATGGATCGAGCCCAAGTCCTCAGCTTTTGAAGCCGCGCCGAACGGCACCTTAGATCCTTTCCCCTTGTGAAGCAAGCTCCCAGCTGTGAAACCACGTGAAAATCATAGACAACAGCACCTAGTTTCTCCAATCTCAATGAAGACGACTAAACGTGGCGGATTGCGGCTTCGGTCCCATTGGCTGTCACGGTTCGTAGTTTCAAGACACGAGGCTTCCATTGGCTGCTGCGCTTTAGTTTCAAAGACTACCACCCCATGGCGCGTGTGTCCGCGAGGCTACGGCTCCACTACTCCGAACAGATCCGCCGACGAAATCACGCGCGCTCGACCATCGACGCAAGTAGAGCGGCATGCATGCTTTCGCATTCACAACTCTTAAGAAGAGCTCAGGTGTACCTCGAGCTTTTGTCAAATTAAACCTAAATATATTTTTCAAGTCGTATACTGGAAGGTATACGGTCTTGGAGGTATGAGGTCATGGAGACGTCACGGTTGTTCCCGCAAGACAAAAAATAACATGACAGGAAGGCGCGGACGAAGTGCGCGTGAGCGGGGGGGGAGGGGGGGAGGCGTGCGACGAAGGATATACACACATTGCTTCTAACACGAGAATACAGCCTTCTAAAAATGAATGTTGTTTACCACTCCCTGTACTACCAAGGTAGACCGCACCTATTCAGGAGGAGGAGGAGGGTACTGTGAAGACGGTATGCCCATCCTCCTCTCTACCCTCACCTTTTCCCCTCCTCTACTCCTCCTCTCCTTCTCCTCTCCTTGTTCTTCTCTCCCTCCTCCTCCTCTTTTTTCTCCATCCTCCTCCTCCCGTCTCATTCTCTCATTCTCCTCCCCTTCTCCCCCTACCTCCATCACCCCCTGGGAACCCTAAGGACGTTCGTGACGTCACTCGTGGAGGCCTCGTTGTAGACGTGACCTTCGCTTTGAAGGTCGTGAGCTTCGTCGTGTCCTTACGAGTGACCTTCGTGACGTCACCTATGACCTTCGTGAAGTCACTTGTGACCCTCGTGACTCCACGCGTGACATCACTCGGGACATCACGTGACGTCATTATGGAAAAATTTCCCATAATGCAACACGCAGGTCATGACCGACGTCACATGGAACGTCACTGGTAATCCTCGTGATCCTCGTGACGTCACTGGGGACCCTCGTGACATCATACGTGACATCACTCGCGACCCGCGCGTTGCAACATGGGACGATTCCCACAATCACGTCACTCGTTGCCGTCACGACGTCACTCGTAAATCTCATTACCCCAGTTACGTCACGCGTTGCGTCACCATGGGACGCTTCCCATACTGCAACGCGCGGTTACTCCGACGGCGACACCGCCCAGCGGACGCCTAAGAGCTGCGCTCTCAAATAAATGAACATATCGCTACAAAACATGAAAATTACAAAAAGTATAAACATGAATCAACGGGTAAATTGAAATGTGAGCGTAAATTGGCATCTGAATTCAGAAACAGCTCTCTCTCAATACAACATAATTTATGTTAAACATTGAAAATGTTGTAGTGCAGAGACTTTAAAAATATGAATGATTTGGTGGTGTCGACAAACCTGTAATTTCTACGGGCGACCAGTGTTCTTAATGCTACCTTGAGTCGAATGGAAGGATTTTATAAATGCTACAGGAGAAAAATTAATGTACTAAAGACGTGATGTATACATGTCTTAGATGTGAATTACCTTATCAAGAAAATAAGTATTATGAATTATAATCATCCGACACATTAGGAACGTAAAGCAACATATTTCTTAAGCCTTGCACGCGTTGCACGAGTGGGAATATTTTCTGATATGCCAAGTACACTCCACACTGGAAGTATTTCTAAAATTTACAGGCTACAACTTTTAGATGAACATAAACAAGTTTCTTATTGGAACTCTTTACTTTTAATAAAAAGAAAAGGAGTGAAGACATCTTAGCTAATATTTTGACAGATTGTGACGGCTAGACCTTATATTTTGTCCCTTTGCCAATACAAGATATGTGCAAAAACCACATTGGTGTAGCTTTGCCGGATGATGACTGATGGAGATAATGCTAAATCGGCGAAAGAAGTATAAGCCTTGTGTTTTAGAGATAATAAAAGCTTCCACGTGGTTGTTTTGAAGTGATGATGGTGTGTTGCAATTTCGAATAATCTAAATCTTATAAAAAACGGAGCATATTTGAAGCTCTCTTTTGAGGTAAATCTTGTCTTAGGTTCCAGAAGCGAAGAGCAAATATTCACACGAATGACAAATTTTGAGGCCGCGAATAACTCGGAAAAATAAACGTTGAATCTCAAGAGCTTGTGTCCAACAAAATATGGAAGATTGTTAGCGTCGCAAACCTCGATGTCGGCTAAACACGAGGGTCGATCCTGGGGGCGAGGCTGACTTCATAGAACCACTCGGAGCACTATTTCTAAACGCAAGAGTTTCATGAACATTCGAAATATACACTGCTTCATACTTAGCTTGCAACGCTGTCAAAGCTACTGGAGTGAGCGTGGGGCTTCATCTCGTTGATCATTTGCACGCGCTCTCGCGCAAACGAAACCATAGATGAAGCCACGCGCTCGCGCCAGTAGCTTTGACAGCGTTGCACGCTAATTATGAAACAGTGTATAGAGTATTCAACCTTAGAACATTCTAAACGAGAAGTTTCTCGGACGTTGTATGAAATGTTATCACAACGTAATAACGAAAGCTAAGCGGCCCTCAAGAATTGAACCTGGAACCTCTGAGTGCGAGTCTAATGAGTCTGCATTGGGCCCTCGCGCGGCTTTACTGCCCCTTTAAAACACGCATCGCTCCAATGCAGTATAAAAGTAAGTACAAAGGAAAAGTACGGCACAATCAGAAGTGAGAGTTCTATGCCAGTCCTCATCTTTTTCGATCGTAGTGCGGCTTGAGGCGGACGACGTGCTCACCTTGAATAATAGCGAGCGTCTTGCGGGTGGTCGAGTTCCGTCGGGAAGAACTTCGTAGTTGAGACCTGCGCGCCGTCGATTGATATTGTAGGGTTCGAAATATCGCTTGAGCAGTTTCTATATGAGACGGCAGTGACGAATCGGTGTCCACACCCACACTCAGTCTCCGTGCTCGAAGTGGACGTCGCTGCGCAGAAGGCCGTACCGGCGAGCGTCGACACGCTGTTCTTCGCGGATCCGAAGCCGGGCAAGCTGGCGTGCCTTCTCTGCTCTCTGACGGACCAGATAAGCATCGTCGCTTCCGTCATCCACTGGCTCATGGGGCAGCATCCAGTTCAGAATGGTCATCACATATCTGCCATGCAGCAGCTCATATGATGTAAACACGGTGGTCTCTTGAACAGCCGTGTTGAAAGCCAATGTGACAAACGCCAATATCTCGTCCTACGTCTCGTGCTCTTCGTCAACGCACATGAAGAACTTGTCGCTGATCGTCTTATTGAGCCGCTCGGTTAGCCCGTTGGACTGTGAATGATAAGCACTGGTTCAACGACTGCTGGTGTGGCTAAGCCGAAGAATTTTCTCCGTCAGTTGTGCCATGAACGATGACCCTTGGTCTGTAAACAAGACATCTGGAGCGCCATGACAGAAGAGGATGAACATGATAAAGGACCTGGCGACTTCCATGACTGTTCCGAACGGAAGGTCTTTCGTCTCCAAGTATCGTGTGAGATCATCCCTGGCAAGGATGATCCAGTGGTTCCCTGACGTCGACAGTGGGAAGGGCCCAAGCACACCCGGTCCTATCTGCTGGAGGGGCGTAGTTGGATCAGATATCGGCTCTGGGATACCTGCTGACTTTTTTTTGTGCTGCTTGCGCCGTTGGCAGTCGTGGCACGGTCGGCTGTAGAGATTAACGGTCTTCGGAAGTCTGGACTCTAGTACTTGTCACGAATCTGGGCGAGTGTTCAGCGGGCGAGGTGTCCTGACGGATCATTCAGTTTCGCTCGCCAGCAGAGGGACTGGCAGTCTGTGACTATACGGAATGAACTCCCGTAAAAGGAAGAACTGAAATGTTATCACCCAGACGACGGCAATACACTCATTGTCGGTCGTTATGTAATTTCGCTCTGCCTTGAATAAGGCTCCGCTTGCGAAAGCATTCACCCTCTGTCCTCCCTCTCTTAGAAGGAGGAGCGCCACTCCGGGTCCGGTGTTGCTCGTGCTTGTGTGAATTTCCGTGTTTGCTTGTTGATCGAAAAGTCCCAGCATAGTGGGCGACTGGAGTCTTTGCTTCAGTTCCTTGAGGAATTGTTCCTTCTCGTTTCCCCAGTGAAAGTTCACGTTTCAAGTCCGCCAACGAAAAGTACCGGGCGTGGCGCAGCCCGCCAAGGGTGTGGTCAACGAACGGCAGCTGATTGACGTCCAGGCAGAACCAATAAGTTTCGTCTTTCCACTTTACTAGGAGCCCTGGGGTAGCCAACGAGCAGTTAGGGAGCTAGATCATGTAGTTGCTAAACATTTCCTGAATTTGTTTCTGCATGACCTTTCTCTCTTTCACAAAGATTCACTAGGGTGGCCGGGAACAGCAAGCGTGTCGTCGTCGGTAACAGTTCAATGCTTTACAGCCTATGTTTAGCTTACCTTTGATGACGGGGTGAATTACTCACAGAACTCGCCAAGATGGTTCGTAACCTGTCGTCGCTGTGGGATGGGGAGAGTTGGGTCAATGACGGACATAGAAGGCGGCGTTCTCTCGTGTTGCGACGAAGAGGCGTCTTCCAAGACTCCGGCGATCGCGTCGGAGTCTCGTAGTTCCTCGGTGCGGCCCAGAACACTGCTTTTTGTTAGGTGCAAGGCCTCTTGTCCAAAGTTCTTTGCGAGGATATCGGTGCATCCTTCTCAGAGGTTCACTACGCCTCATGCGACGCCAATCCCTCTTCTCAGGGGCGGCTAAACGCTTCATTCCAGCAAAACTCAGAAGATAGGTGTGCTTCTGACAGGCACAAGCACATTCAAGCGCAATGGTACGTTCGCATAGTTTGCATGTACACGCACTGCAGCTGACGTGGCTCACGTAGTTTTCCGATTACCCGATGTTTAAGCAGGCTCCTGTAGAGTCACCTTGTTCACTTCCAAGTCGATGACTGCGCAATATTCACACAAAATATCCATTCCTAGTGTTCCGTCTCTCGCACACTCCTGCAGAACGACACAGGTCAAGGGGCACATCTCGCCGTGAATCTTGACCCTGGCGGTGCAACTTCCAACGGTGTAATAAGATGCACTCCGGTGATGCGTATCTGCGGGCCATCACACGGTGTAGTAACGTTCTTGAGGCGTCGATAAACTCTTCCACTCCAAATGAAGTAGTCCACTCCGGTGTCCACGAGTGCGGACACGTCGCGGCCGTCGATGAAAACGTTGAGGTTGTTGGACATCGTTGTAGAAACGTCGCTTCAATGCATGGAATCGGCTGAGTAGAAGGTCTCCGGCATTCTAGGAAGATCTTTACTTCGTCTGTCTACACAAAATCCACCTCCAGGCGTTGCCCCCCCCCCCCCCCGTTTTCTCGGCGCGAGAGGTGCGATGCGCTCTCCGGACGGGGTCAGTGCATCGGGAAAACTGTGCGTTGTGGTGATGGCGACCTGGACTCGTAGTGGAGACTGAGGTCGTCAAAGGCACTCTTCAATCTCCTGTGGTCGCTCACCGTACCATGGACGTGGGTCGTTCGGATGGAAGCCTCGCAGCACTATTCACCGGTAGGGGCAACCGTAGTAGATATGGTCGGCTTCCTCGCTGTGTTAGCACAATGAACGTCGATCGGCCCTCCTACATACGTGTTTCTTCCTCGGCGGGGGTCGTTCCAGGCGGACGTGTTGAACTTGTTCTACCGGGCGCCGAGGATTCTGAGGCATCGAAGTGTATCGTCGTGGTGGCGCCGTGGCTTATCCGTTAGCTCGCGCCGGTCGTCGAGCCACAGCGGCGTAGTTGACCATCGGTTTCTCCTGTGCTTCGTGCTTCCTCGCACACAGGCTCGGCGGTGGAAGTGGTCGCTGGGTGACTAGCGCCTACCAGCGACCTTCTTAGTTCCTTCTGGACGACGTCCCGGGTAATTGCGCGAATGCCCGGGGTAACAGAGGCGATTTCGCAGTTGAACAGAGTGGATGCAGAGACGCCTAATTCTCGCTGTTTGTGGGAAGCGCGCGCTTGGAGGGCGCGATCGATGTTTGTTGCCTCAGTGACGAAGGCTTCGACGGTGGTCGGCGTGTTGAGGACGAGGCCTTCAAATATACCGTCTATCACCCTGCGCATGATGACTCACAACATCTTGTCATATGTTGCTTCTGGGTCTGCGCAACTGCTCAGAGGCAAGACGTCTTCAACAAAGCTCACAACGGTTTTGTTGGGGCCCTGGACTCTCATTTGAAGAAGGTCATCTTCCTTCTCCCGGCGGTGTTGAGTGGTGAGCGTCTGCAGCAACTTCCTCCCGCAGACATCCCACGATGTTAACGTTGACTCGCGTTTGTAGATCGACGCTTAGCGGTGCCCTCTAATGCAAAGTAGAGGTTCTGCAGGAGCTCTTCTGGTGTCCAGTTGTTGTGTCGCGCCACTCGGTCGTACTGGTTTAAGCGGTCTTCAACTTCCTCGCGAATCTTGCACAGAAACGGTGCCGGTGTCCGATGCGCTAAGGGAAGGTAAACGACGGAAGGTCCAGCTGGTGCCCGCTGCGACTCTGCCCCCAACGTCAGCGTCTCCGCCTTCCTCGGCTGCTCTGACAGTTCATACCGTTCATACTTTGTTCATACTAAATATTTCATACTTTGGTCATTCTAGTTCAATATTAAACAGTGTGATGGGCACACCATTTTGGAAGCAACAGATGGCGTCTTTAAAATCTGATGTAATCGGTAAAGCAACGGTTACTGTTGCAATTGTTGGCTAATTACCTTTCTTTTAATGTAATCAAGTAATAAAAGTATTTTGATTATGAGTAAGAGTAATTGTAATGAATTACTTTTGTCGATTAACGTCTACGAGGCCGCTTTATAGCAGGTGTCGCAACCCACCGGAGGAGAATTTGGGGGAACGGGCAAAAAGATAATCACTACACGCCATTGGAGTAGCAAATTGCAACTTTCGGGCTTAGTACAGCGTGTTCCTTAAAGTGTTTCACGGGTCTTTTTTTACACCCCCTCCCCAATATAATACGCATCGTCCCACGCTCAGTTATGCACCATTTCACCCGGAAGGGTTTGAACGAGATATAAAATTCCTGAACGAGCCGTTACTTCTCTTAGAAAATATTGCGAATTTTGGAAATTTTGTATGGTAAAATGGTGGCCAACAAAAACCACGATCACGTGTGGCTGAATGGCGCATGCTGCCAAGAACGTACCCCATATTCCTATTGACTATTTGAGAAAATCACCCATCAAATTTGAAGAAGTTATCCATTAGTTCTGTTTCATGGAATATATTTTTCCAACCACTAACGCTATGTTTGGGCGGAAACGGAGCGTTCGGAAATGCGCAATTTATCTTTGCGTTTATTAAAACGTGGTTATATTTTACAGGGATGTCCTGTACTTTTACACATATCTGTATTGCTTACCGTGCGACATGAAGAGGAGAAGACCACCACTGCTGCGATAACAACCAGGATTACGAAAGCCACCACAACCATATAGTTGTTCCTAAAATAAAATGTATTTTATGAAGCAGGCGTGAGATATTTTTTAAATATTTTCTTAGAATAGTTTACAACATATAATTGGGGGCGTTATTGGACGGGTTATTCCAGCAAACACGCTCGTAGGTTTTAAATATTATTTATACAGAGTGGCCTTAAAATACATAAACAATACACAAACAAAGACCTAAAATTCCTCCTAGTAATGGCTCTCACTTGAAGTGACTTTTGGTGCAAATCTGCTTAAAAATATACACATAGAAGTTAAACAGTGCGTCGCAATCCGCCGTCTATTTATTTGGTCAGTTTCTAGTCAAAGCAACTGTCGAGCATCTCGCTCAATATTTCGAGTTGATGACGTTTGTAAGCCGAGACTCAAGCACGTGGTCAGAGTCACAAAAATAACTTTGCTCAAAAAATTAATATTAAAAAAACGTATTATTTTTTTATTTATATTAGATCTTTTGCTTTGAGGCAACAGTACACTAAGCTTTCTAACTTAACAAGCAGACTTTTATAAACAAAAAATGTGACTGGTACAGCTTTTGCGGCACGCAATACGCCCGAAGCCGAAATATTACGTAAAAGTGAAGCCGCGTACTCCACTAAAAGCCATTTTAAAAGTGCGACTAGCTGATATTTAGGGGGTGGAAGGGCGATTAGCTTTTAGTCAAGGAACACTGTCGCAGCACGTCTGTGATGTCACGTCGAGGTCGTGCCGCGTGCCGTGTGCCGCAGCACCATGATAAAGTCACGTTGCGATGGGACTCCTGATGATCAGTGTTGCCATTACTCTAGCAGATCGTTTATGTTTTGATGTAGACGACCGAAAGGAAACTTTTAACCGTAGTATTTACACGCTGCACACAATATCAAGCAAAAATAAACCCTGTAATTCAGGGGCATTGTCTTGGCTGAAAACAGTCGTAATGTCAAATTCAAAAATATTACTGTAGATTTCCTATAAGAGGGCGAGGGAATCATACTAGAAACTAAAAAAATAATAGTCACCGAAAAAAAAAAGATTATCGGGTGAAACTAGACATTCAAAACAGCAATATTACGGTCGGTTCCAGAATTATTTTGATTACTCAAGTTATGGTAACTTGCAAGGATAATTAAAATATCGACAATATAGAGAGACGCCAGGGCCTCTCGTTGTGGAAGGTCACGCTTCTCGTAGCTCTAGACATTTGGTTCCTTATCTCGAGAACCAGACTTGATACACCAACAATATTTTCTCCAGAGGTTCCCCGAACGAAAAATCCATCAATGCAACCCTGTTTGGCAGTCGATGTTTTCTAGTGGACACCTGACTGTGCCTGATTGTACGTCAAGCACGTCTGATTGGCCAAAAGTTACTCTGACCGACAATCAAACTCCAGTCAGACTCCGCTAGTCGGCTTTCTGATGGTTTCCTAGTGGCAGTCGGCCGCCGCGAATTGCCGTCAAGATTTCTTGGTGGCAATTCTGATTGTACAGTCAGAGGCAATTTGACCTGCGACAACGTGAACGCCGGCGGAGCAGGCAAAATGCCGCATGGGGCGCAGCGGTCGCCGCGGCGTTCTGGGAACGAGACTCCGCAGACTGGTCCACTCTGTAGAAGGGGGGGGGATTAAGATGGAAGGGAGACATGACGAAGGGCCGGCTATGCGGCGCGGCATTTCGAAGCGGTTAGCAAAATACGCCGACTTATATTTTTTAAGTATATTTATTGTTCCCTTGGCAAGGCTATCTTGGTTTGCTTCCGTTCTGGCGCTCATATCTTAGCATGAGTTTGTAAAGCCGTCGGGCATATACTATCAGTTCTTTCGCACGTAATGATTCCAACTTGATCTCAGTTTACGGTTCGCGGTTCAGTCTAACAAAGATATAACTAAAAGTGAACGTTAAAGTAAAAGTAACTAAAAGTATTGAGTGCACGCCTATAAATGAACTATTAGTCATTCTTAAAGGCCGACGACCAGACTCGAGATTCTGCAAGGCAGAATATCCTCCTCTCCATGGGGGAGGAGGAAACAGGCAACGTTGGACCGGGCAGAAGGGGAGAGAGGAGGAAGCGTGGGAAAAGTGGAAAGAGCAAACCGGTCGTCGGTTTTTAACTTACTTTCCATGATCAAAATGAAACAGCGGAGCGTTTGACCGCTTGAGGAACTACAGTCAAAATTTACAAAGAGAAGGCGAATGATAAAATGCAGAAAAAATACTGTGCAAAAAAGAGCTTATCTGGTATAATTGGAGGCCATTCTAGCGCGAGGGGCATTTGTTTTGACTCGACCTCCCCGGCAGCGAAACGTGGACTGCTCCCGTAGCCTCCTCCCCAGCGCGAAAAAGCGAACGCAGCGCTGCATACGGCAATTGTTCCCCGTGGCCGCTCGCTCCGTTGTCGCAGGTCAAATTGCCTCTGACTGTACATCGATTGTCTCTGACTGTACGTCAAAAAGCTTTTACGTGCAGACAGACGTACGGTCAAAGGACGTAAAATTTGTTCGGATACCGCTATTTCATCATATCTATGAATACGAAAAATAATTTATGCACCAGAAAACGATTTCGGAACCTGAGCCCATAAAACCGCTGATGTTAGAGATACGACATGCAGGGCGCCCGACAACCCTGATCAGAAGTCCGCCGAAACGCCTAACATGCCGAGCACGCCAAACGCGCCACTTTCTACTTTCGCCACTTTCGCTTCGCCCACAGAAGCTTCGCCGAGCTTCCATGAACGATCGCTTTCAGCTTGTTTTGTTTGCGCGCTTGTGCCACCCTGTCGACCCAGCCCGGGCTCTACAACGTCTTATGTTTTAGTAGAATTTCTCTTCGACAAGACCCAGTCTGTCGTGAGTTCCGACTATATAAGGAACTTTAGCGGTGTAGTTGAAGACGACAAGGTGTACCAGGTCTCTGGGCCGGAGACGCGCGAACAAAAGGAGGGTTCTACGACGCGAAAATACTCTACATGTCAGGTGAGTAGAACTGAAGTAAGGCGATTGATGTACGAGTGCTTTACATAAAATGCCGAAGGCTTAACTGCATATGCAGCCGAAGAATTCTTTAGAGCGTTGGACTCATTGTCGGAATCTCGCGCTGCAGTACTGAAATGCTCTTGACTCGGTCCGAGAGGTTTAGGCTAGAAAGTTTATACCTTTCTATCTGGTGTGGGCCGTTGGCCTTACGCTGTGTCGCAGCTCATAATTATTGTTTCACGAAGACCGCAGACAAAAAGCATCCGCGAGCATAGTTCAAATATTTCTGCTGTTCGCTTTCGTCCTTGGAAGCCAGGGCTGTCTGTCGTAGCATGCATGCTTGCTCTCTAGCTTAAACGGAGTCACATACGTTTTGTGAATTAAAGTGTATGCGGTCGTCCCGAAAGGTTCAGTCATCGAGGGCGTTTCTCTCAAAAATGCTTTGGGTGCATGTGGGCCCGTTTGTAAACGAATGTCCCCGTACGAAAATGTCAGATCGGAGCGGTTCCAGTAGGATCCGCGCGATGTTAAACTTGTGGACACATCCATTCCCCCTCCCCCTCAAATCCCGCGGTAGAAGTTTGGAGGGGGGGGGTCGGCGGGAAACTTCCGCGGTCTCTCGCAGGTCACGTGTTAGGGACAGTCGCATCCGCTACGCAGGCGCCGCGAGCGGGCGTTCTCCGCGCGCGCCTGTCTTTGTCTGTTGCAGTCGGCGGCAGCGCTGACAGTTGTTGAGAGTTTAGTTTTTTCTTCGCTCTCGTCGGACTGTCGGTCGGCGCTCGCCCGGCGCCGATGTTCGCGCTGCGGGCGCACGGATACTGACGCGTCCATCGTTGCCCTGGGTGGATACCTACTGACCTCGGCTTTGAATCTTTATATATAGTGTGAAGCTGCCGACCCATGGCTTTTGGCTCGGCATCTGGATGCGCTTGGCGCTGGTGTGCTTGGTGACAATGCTTGGACAACTCGGATACCGCTTGCCCGCCGGAACTTCCCGATGCACTCAACACTGGATACTGTGCTTGTGCGTGCTGTGTGTGTGTTCCGTGCACCGTGTTTGGTGACGACGCGCGCCTTGCATTGTCTGTTGCAGTGGGCGGCAGCGCTTTGAGAGTTTCGGTTCTTCTGGGCTCCTGTCGGACTGCCGGCCGGCGCTCGCTCGGCGGCGAAGTTCGCGCTGCGGGCGCACGAATACTGACGCGCCTATCGTTGCCCTGGATGGATACCCACTGACCTCGGCTTTGAATCTTTATATAGTGTGAAGCTGCCGACCCATTGCAGTTTTGCTCGGCATTTGGATGCGCTGGTGTGCTTCGTGACAATACTTGGACAACTCGGATGCCGCTTGCCCGCCGGAACTTCCCGATGCACTCAACACTGGATACTGTGCTTGTGCGTGCTGTGTGTGTGTTCCGTGCACCGTGTTTTGTGACGACACTTGACGACCGTGGTGCCACCGGAATTACCGCTGCGCTCACCGCTAGACTCTACAAAATAATTTCGTGCTATGCCCTTAGCCGTTACAACCGACAGATCGTCGCAATTTCAGATCCAGTCCGCCTGGGTCTGAAATCGCGACGATATTTTGGTTTAACGGGTAAGGTATAGCACCAAATTCTTTTGTAGAGACCAGTGGTGAGCGCAGCGGGAATTCCGGCGGTGCACCGCATGGGTCTAAAATTGGGTCAGGTAATGCGCGGTTTCAGGGTGGATACGAACTTGTGCCCCAATTTCGGGTCTAGGCGGAACCGGCATTTTTCATTCGGGCCTGTATCTGACATTTTCGTACGGGTTCCTTTTACCTGGAAAATGTAAATTTTTAAGGTACATTCCATCAAAGACCACCACATACGTAATTTGGGGCATTCCATCAGTTACAGTCAGACGTCATCTGATGGACCATCAGGGCACGTTCCACCAGGGCTGCTGACTGGCAGTCAGTGTCCCAAATTGCGTATCTTGATGGAATTTTCATCAGAGGTTCCTCATGACCATTCGAACCCATGAGCTGAATATTCCTCGATTTCGTGTACATACTCCGACATTCCTTTGCCGCGCAAATTTCGAAGCGGAGAGCTCCCACGTTGCGGTTAACACGGCGTCCGGCTAGGCGGCCGGTGAGCAACATGTGCCTCGATTTGGCGTCACCGCTTATCACACCGACGACGCCGTAGCTGCCTTCATGCGACTGTGTGGCACTAGTGTCGGCATCCCTATTGAAAATTCTTATTTGTATGAGAAATTTCTCGTGTCCAATAAACACATATGAATCATACAAGATATATAAGAACATATAATAACCAATGAAGAACCATATAAGAAGTATATAAGAACTATATAAGATATATAAGAACATACAAGCACCAGATAAGAAACTTGTGAGAAGTTTTTTATAAGTTTCTTATATGGTTAATATATATCTTATGTAATTCCTATATAGTTGTAATATAGTTCTTATATGTTCTTATATGTCTTGTATGAATCATATGTGTTTATTGGACATGGAAAATTTCTCATAAAAATGACTTTTTTCACTAGGGATGTAAGCGCGATGGACATGGCATGACAGATGTTCATCGCATAAAAGAAGACCCGCCTGCTTTACGCAGTCGCTCTCCTAGTAGAAGCCCCAAGCGCAAACACTCTGCTCTTCTTGAACAAGTGGATGAGGAGTTTTACGTCAACCAAGGCTTGCAAGCCGAGTGGACTGCCCCGATTCTTTACCCGAAGATTTCACCGGCCTCCGGGAGAAGGCTTCAACCCGAACTCAGCACATAGCTCAACTCAAATTCCAGAAACAACCCCCCTCCCTGAGCCACAAGTCCCCTGCCACTCTCGCAACTCGTCACCAAATTTCAGCCTACGGAGCGGTGCGATGTATTGCGCTTCAGTCCGCAGGACCTACTCGCCGCCATCAGCTCCTTCGCGATAGACTCCATGCTCCGCAGGCTTCAACTTCTGCGGCTGAGTACAATTTCTAATATCATCACCGTTACTATGTGCGACTCCAATGAGATAATTTTCCACTGGAAAATCCGGCACCCTCTTCCGGTCCGACCCTGTCAGCTTCCACTCAAGGAATCTCGATAGGCTTGATGTAGGCGTGCCGACCAAACGAATCCCTCGAGAAGTTTTTCTCAGCCCTGCACGCGGACGGAGTGGATATTGGATATTCTCTCCGCCCGCCCGTTGTGTTAGAAAAAGGCAGTATCATAATTATATTGGCCTCCCCAAGGCCGCCGAGCGAGTTAACCTACTAGAATTTGCCGCGGCGTGCTCAGCGCTATGAACAGATCTCTCTTGTGTGCCGAATGTGCCACAAACTAGGCCACAAGGCAACCATCTGCCCAGCCGAAAAGCCAATCTCTGCCAACTGCGGAACGCAACACGGTCAGACTCCGGAAGAGTGTCCCGAGCTGACGACAAATTCTGCGTGTGTTACAACGAGTCCGGGCAAGTAGTAACGGATGTCTCTTGCACAATCCGCGCTCAATTAGCCCGGAGAGTGAAGGAGCGCAAAGAGGCCAGAGAGGAACGGCGCTCGCGTAGCCGCACTCGCCGCCGCCGCCAGCGCCGCCGGTTTTGCAACCCGATGCTCGATTCAACTGCACAGCCCACATAGCGTTCGCCATCTAAGATGCGAAACTCCCAGTTTCTACCGCCGCGATGTTTAGCGAGTATTGCACGGCTACAACCCCCTCCTCCCCCCCCCCCCGGTACGCAACGGGTGATCCATGCGCACCTGAATTGAACACACCGCCAGCCCGCACGAATGAACAAACTCAGCTCATCCAAGTGGCAAAGTTAAATATAAGGAAATATTGCAAGCAGTTCTTGCTAGCATACAGCAACACATTTCTGAACTACAATGACATTACGATAACCGCAAGAAGACAAGAGACGGTAAAGTCTGGGCTCTACAACGAAGACTTACAGCGGAGACAGAACAGTACGAGATCTATCTGGTTGCGCGTGCCACACGGAAACCAGTCTCGCTCCCCCGGCCAAGCGCGCTGCAATGCAGCGGCATCTCCGCCCCTTCGAAACAAGCCCGTCAAGAACTACCTCAACAACATCTAACTCCGGAAGCACCTCCAGCGCCCCAAGACCAACAAAAATGGCTACTAACACTTTTGCTACAACAGAAAACTATGCTACAACAGCACCACCAGCAAACCCATCTCCAGCTCCCGCAGCCTAATTCAGCTCATTGCCCCCAAGTTTACTTCTTCTGCACCTAAACCACCACCACCGCATCAACATGGACCCGCCAGGCAACTCCCCTAGTGACGCGAGCGCCCTCCGGGTTGGTCCTCCGTCAAGTGTACAGCCCGTCCTGCAGAGGAATCGCTGCTCACTTTGACAGAGCGCCACGGAGCTCAAGAACCTTTTTCGCCTCATTGGCAAACCAGCAGAACTTTTATTGCAGGAGGAACAGAGCCATAACACCGGGCATTACAGGTAGAAAAAAATATTTTAAACCGTCCATTGAGCATGAACCGAGGGCGGAACGCAATTTCAATCTCGCGTCGTAGAAGCGCAAGCTGCAGCGTTCGTACGCACCAACGTTACTAGAACCACTCAGTTGGGAAACTGCCATAAAGACTGCTCTAAAAAAGTGGCACCGATCCGTCCACGAGAACCGAGCTAATGGAGATGCCAACGCCGCCACTTTTCCCGCAGCGGCCAGTCCACGAACCGCACGTGACTTCCATTTTCCTTGTAATCGGCCATTATGGGGCCAGAACAGATACTGTGGAAGGGGCTTCGAGGTACCGCCCCCGACTCCCCAAGCGGACGCGCCGCGGTTGACTACCGTGATTAATATGCGCCTAACTCAGGACGCGCTACCTGAAATCCCCGCTGAGGCAGGGTTGTATAAAAACAATATTAATTATACTGCAAAACCTTGCGAACTAAAGATTTTAGAAAACAACACGCGCCCCCATTTTGTACTTACCTCCAAAAAAAGTTACTACAAAAAGAATTTTTTCCGTTAGTTTTTACGCAAAAACATGCTTTCTAAAAGCTCAAGGCGACCACAGTTAAGGCAAATGATACAGAGTGGCGCTGTGTTCGCATTTAGCTCGGTCTCGGTGGACGCCAGCGGCCCAGGTTTCAACGGTGAGTTTCCCAACTGAGAGTTCTAGTAACGTTGGTACGCACCGATACACCGCAGGCACAGCTAGATACAGCCAGATAATCAGGAACCAGTGTTGCTGAGTTGCCAGTCCGGAGTTGCAATGACTCCGGAATCGTTCCGTATTTTCTTGACCCCGGATGGAATGGTAATTGAATGGTGGCAACGTTGAGGGGATTGGAATGGGAATGAAATTAGATGCCTTTGCCCGGAATGGAAGAAGAATGAAATAAACCCGGTTCTTTCCTTCTTTTTTATTTTTTAGGGGGGGGGGGGAGGTTTACGTTTAGCTAAACCGAGCCAGTCAGCGAGTCAGTTGCTCAGAAATAAAATGAGCGGGAAACTGCTAGCCCGCGTAAAGCGCTAACAAATGTATACGCAAAAAAATATAATCATAAATGCGATACCAGTCTGTCTATGCTGGAAAAACCGGTGGAGAAACTGCATCGTGACGTCGCCGGTGGGAGGAGCCTAATCTCCATCGCCAACAAACTGGGCTAGTTGGTAGATTAGACATTTGAACGGTTTTAGCGCACACATATGGAGAAGATAGAGGAGGACAGAAAAGAGCGCTACTCACAACTGTATTCACCAAGATGAAGAAAAGGAAGAACATCGTCAAGATCCCCATAAAGATGACAAAAGAAAGAAAAGGAAGCAGAAGTATAAAACAGGAATATAAACCACAAGTCGGGTGTTCCCTCGCGCGCACAAGCTTGAGACACTGTTCTTTGATTAAACACCAAAACCTTTGTTGGCCTTTACGTTGCCGTGGTGCAGGGTGTATCTGCATCAGTCTTGGCTCGCGCAGGGTCACCTTTGTCAGTGAGGAAGACGAACACCTCATCCGTGGTCGGCTGTCGCTTGGTCATTGTGCCTGATGTCTCGCGGCACCCGTGACTCATGCGAGTTCTTCATTGTCCGTGTTAAAAAGTCTGTTTCCTTGCTTGTTAAGGCTACCGATGCAACACTAATGCACTTATTAGCAGCGGATATGATGTGGAAGGCTTCCACAACCTCGCGGGTCAATTTATCTCTGTGCCTCTCTAGGGTTATTGTTTCCCCGAACAGCGGATTGCAATTGCACTCTTTGCAATGTGTTGCGAGATGGCCTCCCACTGTGGCTCTCAGAGAATAATCATGCTCGCGCAGTCTGTCATTAAGACATCTGCCTGTTTGGCCTACGTAGATCTTGCCGCACGAGAGTGGAATCTTATATACTACGCCTGAAGTGCACGGAACAAAAGGTTTAGCATGTTTTTTAGTGCACCTGTGTCTTGTGGCACCTTCGGCTAGCGAGTTGACTTGAGAGCAAATTTTGCTCATTTTTTGCGGGGCTGAAAAAACCACTCGGACCCCATACCGACTTGCCACGTTCTTTAAATTGTGTGACGTCTTGTGGAGGTATGGGATTACCACAGGTCTTGCCTTTTCTACATCTGGTTTGTTGGCTTGGAGGCCTTTTGCCTTTTTCAACAAGGTGTCCGCTACATTAGCCAGTAGTGGTAACGGATAGCTGGCTTTTCTGAGTCTTTCAACCTGCATCGAGAAGCTGGCTCCCATTGTGTGGTAACATGATTTCTTTAGCGCGGATCCCAAACATGTTAGAGCAATGCCCCTCTTGACGATCTTCGAGTGAGCCGAACTGAAATCCAAAATTCGTTTCTTGGAGCGTGGGGAGTACGTCCAGC
This sequence comes from Ixodes ricinus, assembly GCA_037355805.1. Lineage (NCBI taxonomy): Eukaryota > Metazoa > Arthropoda > Arachnida > Ixodida > Ixodidae > Ixodes > Ixodes ricinus. Next base: position 22,159 of record JAZHYW010004256.1, read on the forward strand.
ACACATGCATGTCACCTAAGTGAAGCGAAAGGTCTAAAAACTGGAGAACATTTTCTTGAGGGACCTCATACGTGAACCTAAGGCCCCCTCCATACTCAGTGAAGGTCGCCAAAATATTGGTCACCTGTGTGTGCACATCGGTGTTATCTTTAAGAACAACCAGGAAGTCATCCACATAGCGGGCCACCTTGTTAACTCCTCGACTTCCAAGCTCCCTTTCAATGGCACAGTCTACAGCTCCCAGATAAATGTCACTGAGGACTGGGGCTACACAGGAGCCAATACATACTCCTGACTTTTGTACAAAGCACCCATCTCGCCACCCAACAATCATGGACGTTAGATAAAAAGTAAAAGCTCTAAAAGCTCTCCGTTGAAATTCCACATGAGCCTCTGAAAGAGAGCTCTCCATTGGCTTCAATACATGTGCTCACAGACTCTAATAAGTGTGCATGTGGTAATGATTAGAACAGGTTCTCCACATCTATACTGAAGGCAGTACCGATCTCATGGCTCTCTAACTAGAGAAATTCAACGATTTCTCAGAATCACTAGCTCCGAAGGTGCCAAAATGATCAAAGTCAGGTGCACTAAAGAACATGCTAAACCTGTTTGTTCCGTGCACTTCAGGCGTAGTGTATAAGATTCCACTCTCGTGCGGCAAGATCTACGTAGGCCAAACAGGCAGATGTCTTAATGACAGACTGCGCGAGCATGATTATTCTCTGAGAGCCACAGTGGGAGGCCATCTCGCAACACATTGCAAAGAGTGCAATTGCAATCCGCTGTTCGGGGAAACAATAACCCTAGAGAGGCACAGAGATAAATTGACCCGCGAGGTTGTGGAAGCCTTCCACATCATATCCGCTGCTAATAAGTGCATTAGTGTTGCATCGGTAGCCTTAACAAGCAAGGAAACAGACTTTTTAGCACGGACAATGAAGAACTCGCATGAGTCACGGGTGCCGCGAGACATCAGGCACAATGACCAAGCGACAGCCGACCACGGATGAGGTGTTCGTCTTCCCCACTGACAAAGGTGACCCTGCGCGAGCCAAGACTGATGCAGATACACCCTGCACCACGGCAACCCATACATCGGAAGAGAACTGCACCGTGACGTGTCCGGTGACGTCGCGGAACAGTGGCGATTGAGTTGAAACTACATCGTTTTTACTTTCGCTAGAGGAGTTTCGGAAAGAATCGCCGAATGGGCTATACTTCGTTTCAGCTTGGGTCCAGACGCAGCCGATGCTACAAGCGCGAGCTCGGGCTTCCAGCGTCCCTGCCAAGCACGCGCGCTCGTGCGGTACAGGCACTGTTCAGGGCCACACGCTCGTGCTTGTAGCATCGGCTGCGTCTGGACCCAAGCTGAAACGAAGTATAGCGCACACCAGCTCGGAGCGCGTGGAGCGCAAGCTCGCGCTGCAGAACCCAGGGATCCTGGGTTCAATCCACCGTGGTTCAATCCCTGTCCCTGCCCGTTTCAATCTGAATGAGCATCGTACCGGCGTGCGGTCGTGAATCACTACTGCGTGATGCACGTTAAAGACCCCGGACTAGCAGTCATACTACTACCTAAATTGCTTATCTGCAGTGGGTAACAATGTCGCCATGTTCCGGTAGACTAACCTCCTGCTTTATCAACAACTAACGACAAATTTTACTTTTTGACTATGTTTGACTGCGTTGGTGCAACTTCTCTCGTGCTGCACGAGAAAGAAAAAATGTTCTTTCAGGGGTTAAATTTTCGGTAAGTAGGAAGCAAAAAGAAGAAATGAGAATATTTCCCTCAGGTAGGGTTCCTAGTAGAAGAGGAGGAAAACGAAAATCAGTTGTTAGTCCCACGTAGTCCCACGGTGTGTATGGTCTTTTCTTTATGTGTATGCTTATTCTAGTTCAGCTGGCCTTACCTGAAGTAGTTGATTTAAAATAAAGTCTCTCTCTCTCTCTCTCTCTCCCTCTACCTGAAGTATGAACGAACTAGCTCAACTTAAGCCTGTTACCGTTGCTTGCTTGGCTTTTCGCTCAGCCAAATCGCTTATATGGGGTGCACTCAAATGAAAACACAATCGTGTTGAATCGTGTAAGAGTATTCAGAATATTTATCGCTCACGCCACTGAACTTGCATCGCTCCAAGAACTTGCTTTTGTGAGCGCCTTCTCTGCTTGAGTTTGTTAGAAACACAGCCACTTCGATCCGAGGCAATCGATGATAGCGTAGGTGACATTAGGAAGTACGCGACTCACAGAGCACTGGTGAACACCAATGTTTTCGTCGCTCCCGACGGTTCCCTCGGAAGCCACCAGCGGCGTAAAAGCCTAGAGCTGCGAGGACTTGTTGTTCGACCGTCAGCACACGGGGCCCTTCATGACAACGCTGGAGCTTTCCGCGAAGCTGGTCGCACAGTCAGCGAGTCACCCCTTTGGTCAGCCGGTATTCGCCCACAAAACTCGCATTGCTCGTCTCAAAAGCATCCCGGTGATCTCTAAAAACTCGATCCGCTGGCGAACCCAACATTAGAGAGGCAGACGTTAGGGCCGCCATCTTTTACGATGCAGATTGATATGTGGCTTCGCCTCGATCACTCAGTTAACTGCACCGTCAAAGTGCATCGTGACGACATTTTGACGTCACCGCCAACTGCATCATTTCACGAGCATAGCTCGAACTGCATAGGGAAAACTACATTTCAACGTCATGTCATGTGACCCGAGAAAATACCCAATCAGTGCCCGATGCAGTTTTCTACATCATTTAGTTTACGTTCCAGCATAGACAGACAGAAACAAGCGTCAAAGCAAAGAGCAGTGGGGGAGAAGGGGGGGTGGCAGTGGCGCCTTTCAAGGACGTGCATGCCGCAGGCGACGGGCTTCACTGGCGTTACACGAGGGCGTAGCAAGAAACCCAGCACCAAGCAAAAGGAACGAAGGGAGCGGCAAAGCAAGAAACCACCATGCACGGCTCCTCATCCTCCTTTTTGGCTGGCTTTTTTTTTCTTTTTTCTGCGCATGGAGGATACACGCGCGCGCACAGACTGAGGGAGCGCGTGCCGACTCATACTGGCAGAGCTCTGATAACTCGCTGGCTCGCGCGCCGCCTAGAGATGACCACTTATTGTTTTCTTTTACTGCGAGAAGGGCTGTTTAGCAGGTGGCCACGGTGTAAGATAATACTCTTCAGGTGAGGACAGCGCGCTCTTCGCGCAGTGCAGATAAAGTTCGCTTTTCACTTTTTCTCTTTTTCTCTCTCACTATTGTTTCAAGCGGCGCCGGCAGATGATTCGTCGACCCGTGGGCACGGAAAAGACGCCTCGTGCCGCCTCGTGCTCCATACGCGCAGAGCTCCAGCGAGGTTGTCGCTCGTGCAGAAAGACATCGGTGTACCGGGGTGTCATGGCAACGAAATAATTTTTTCGCTCTCACACAGTGTCACCGTTTGGCCGCTGACGACACTGTCAACCGCGGGCACGTAAAGCCCCTTTATGTTTCAAAAGTAGTGCAAGGTGCGTCGATGCACGAGGCACGTGCAACGTGCAGCCCTTGGGAAGATCATGGCGGCACAGCGCAGCAGTGAACTGAGCTGGATTTCAGACGCCTTGAATTTCCCAGAACCGGCGCGCGGCACGTGCCTCGAGCATGTCTACAACAATGAATGGCGCCACTTCTCCCAGGATAGAGGGACTTTACGGGCGCGTCGGGAACGGTGGCCGCGGAATGATGCAGCCTTTCGGATGCCCGTCGAACGAATGCTGCCTGATTCTTCGCGCCGCGCGTTCAGCACCATCGTGTCCTGACCTAAAGAGTTTATCTTACACCGTTGCAGGTGGCCAAGCCTGCTGCCTTCCGCGTTCATTCGCGCACACTCCTTTGAAGTGCTAAATCTGGTTTCGCTTCGGCATTAATACAAAGCGAGATTCACTTTTTTCTTCTCCTCTTACACTCTGCTCCGACGCTTTTTTATATACCGCATTTTACATGTAAGACCGCCTTCACTTGGTCTTTGTTCCGATGCTTGTTTTCTGTGTTGTATGTTTTACATTCGAGTGGGTTAGGGTAACAAGAAGCTAGCGTACTCCCGCTCATTTACTTTGGCTCTAGTCCCTGCATACTTTGTTTCACCTTGCGATGGACCGCTGATGACGCTACGAGTCACCCCAGGCAATACAGCACCGTGAGCTTAGTAGAACTAGTGTTTTTTTAGGCATTTAGCATTTTCTTTACAATTGTCTATGTGTTTGATAATGGCAGCTTTATGCTGCCTGTGCCGGCAACACAAGATGGCCGGGCAGTATCGCGATAGTATTTAAGCAACACATTTCATATCTGTATTTTTGTATCGCAATACATTTTTTTTTCACAAGTATCTGTATTCCCGTATCGAAATACATTTAGAATGTTTCTGTTTATCGAGATACAATCAGGAGCAAAAAAAAATTTCTTTGAAAATATCCCCCCCCCCGCCTCCCCCCCCCCCCTAAAAAAAATAAAAAAATATCGGAACGCTTTTGTTTTACTCCTGAGGGCATCAGGGTCAAGGACATTCTGGTCCACTGTTACTATGCTGACCAAGGTTCCTCCCGAATTTCCAAGTTATTTTTTTGTTCTGAGAAATGCTCCGTAGTGGGAACTCGAATCAGGTCGCGTGCCAGCACTTGTGTCGGAGCATCTTCTACCGCAGGTCCCAAGGTATGGATTTTGTTAGTCATTGTTTACTTTCATCCAATGTCCGCAGCTAGTTAGCTAAAGCCTCGAGAAACAGGAAATCAAAGGAAGTGTTACTGGGTCTGTGGCCGACTAGCTGAGTCAAAGTCCGTGTCAACAGGAGTCTGACAGTGGGTGCTTGATTGAAATAGTATGATGACTCGCTCAGTTCAACATAATATCCGAATGCGTCTGCGCCCGTAATATTGCACGGCTCAGAGGTACGTCATGAGTCGACGTGAAAGTTGAACGTGACCCGTTGCTTTGGTGATCCGTTAACCAGGAAGGAGGCCAGACTTGGCCTCACTGAGGCGACCCAGACTTTGTACACCTGCGGCTCGCCTCAAAAGCACGGTTCTTAGGAGAGCTCGCACCTGGGACGGCCATCGCAGGTCGTAATCCATGATGTCTCTGTTTGGATAATGCTAGGCGAAACCTGAAGACTGCCAGTCATGCGAATTGGAGGTGGAAGGTCGGCAGGAAGGTCCGTCACAACAGGGATGCCACTGTATCGATTTTTCAACCATAAAAAAGACATCTGCTCCAGGATGCTTCAGGTGGTCCACTATATTCGAAAATTCCAAATGCAACTGCCCGCACGATCTTCAACGAGGTCGCCTACAACGAAAGTACGTATTGTCCTCGTTGTCCTTCTATACATCATCGTGGGTAAAGTTTCATGTTCAAGGCAACACCTAAAGATACAAGAATACTAGTTAATTCTATCGTGACGTCATGTGATGAATGTTGACTGGGGCGCCTTTTGGAAAGGGGAGTGGTGATGTGTTGATTGAATTTAAGGTGACATGGAATTTATTAAGAGGTCGAAGTCTTTTCGCATAACTCGTCAGACAGACAGGATGTCAGAAAAGGACCGCGGTCAATCTTTGATGGAACATTTTTTGAGACCATTGAAGACTCATCTTCGTCCGGAACCACTACCTTTAATACGAAGTGCCAAGCTTGCAGGAAAGTCATTTCAGGATAAAAAAAAAAAAAAAACTTTCACTTCAAACTTTAAGTTACATCTCAGTCGGCGTCTCAAAGAAATTTGGAATATGTACTGAATTATCAGTATTTGTATCTCTGCCCACCCTAAAATGTATTCCGGTATTTGTATTCAAAAACACTTTTTGCCTCTTTTTAAAATGTATGTCCGATACATATCGCAATACATTTTTACAGATATATTTGACTATCAGTATTTTACGTACTATTTATTCTATTCCAGTATTTGTATTTCCAAATACATTTTTTGAGTATTTCTGCCCAAACCTGCAACACAATGTAACTGTCAAGAGCATTTTTTTTTTCGTTTAAAAATTAGAGGAAGGGAATGGAACAATTCGGCCATTCAAGGAGTGGGAATGGGCCAAATTTTCTCATTCCTAGGAGTTGAAAGGAATTGAATTATCGAAAACTCTCATTCTCCGGAATGAAATTGGAACGGAATGGGGGTGCCCATTCCGTTACACTTTCTGGAACAGTACAGAAAGCTGTCGCAACACGATGTATGTTCGGGAAGAAGCGCCTTGTTCTCATCTCATATTATACGCGGCCTCAGCCAGCATGTTCTCACCATGGTCAATCCAGCGGTGCAGGCTTAAAACTGATGCTAGATCTAACGCGACAGAACCCCAAGGACCGATTGCTCGTCACAGGTGACTTTAATACTCATCACCCAGCCGAGGACATCCTCTGGGCACTCTTGGGCAAAACTAAGACTCCCAAAACAGAACGTAACATCCCATTTGCCGCTAACCTTACAGCTGAGCAAGTTAGAGAGATATCAGCAAACTACTTCTTTTCTGGACTCGGACACCTCAGGAAACCTTTACGCTCCAAGAGAAGCCGGCAAATGCGGTCCAGATGCACCCTTCTCTATGCAGAAACGTTTCCTCGCTCTTGACTTTGTCAATGAACGCAGCGCTCCGGGCAAATATGGCATGAAATGACGTATGCTATGTAACCTGGACCAACCGGAGAAGACGAAACTTCTAGCCGTGCTTAATCACGTATGGTAAACAACTTTCTATCTTAATGAACTAAAGCCTTCTGTCATTCACCTCCTTACGACTTTGGGCAACATAGAGAAACAGGATACAGAATATCCGCCCAATATTTCTTTCATTGACACTCTGTAAACTCCTAGAGATGCTGCTTCTGACCCGGCTCAAATCCATCTTCAGAGAATCGAGAGACAGCCCGTAATTCAACATTGCTCACAGCGGTTTCCGACCTGGGCTATATGCAGTCTTGTACACGTTACTAAAAATATTAATTGATCACAATTAGTATTACTCTTGGCTAAATAGAATTCGATTAGATTACTTGATTACTCAACAGCAAAAGTAATTGGACATTACTTTAAGAAGTAACCGTTACTTTTCCGATTACTTTATTGTGTGAAGACTTACATCTTTAGCGCTCATAACAATGAACTACGGTAGTGTACCTTCAACCTCGAGACCCTGCTTGTCACAAAGACCACGTAGGGGAAATAGTGGGGTCTTGACGTCTATTGGAACTGGCTTTGTTATATTTTGCATACGCTTAAGACATTATTCGGTCCTGGCTCCCCTATGGGCTGCGAGCAAGTTCCGTATGCAGGATTGTTTTTGTTTTTTTTTAAATTTCTGTGTGTGTGTGCGAGGGGGCTAGTTTGAACGAAGGACTTACAAAGCTACATTCTGCTCCCTTAAACTTCACCCTGATTGGCTTTTGTCGCGCACTGGGGCGTCCCAATCCTAGTCCCAGCTCGAAAAACAACAAAAAGAAATGGACATTTTTCAGAAACTATACAGACAAAGGGGTTGACCTCGTTTACTACAAATCAGCAAAAAAAAAAATTTCTGTTCGAAAAAAGAAGCAATTTTATATTTGTCATTTTAGAAAAAAGGTGTGTGCCCGGGGGGGGGGGGGGTTGTTTCGTGAACAAATAGTAACGGTTAGAAGTAATTTTTATTACTTCAAAAAGTAATCAGATTCCTCCCGTGATTACTGCCTAATAGAAGTAAGCAACTGATTACAAAATTACTCCAAAAAGTAATCGATTACAAGTAATTTGATTACTTGTAATGGGTACGGTACAAGTCTACATGCATACAACGCCCCCATCGCCTCCAAAATATTCTAGGGAAGAAACGTCAGGAAAATATATTGTCCCAGACACCCTCGTTGCGGTTGCACTTCAAAAGGTCTTCGACACCGTGGAGCACTCGGCGATTATCCGCTCACTCGAAAAATGCAGGGGAACCTCTCGGATGATTAATTTCACCAAGAGCTTCCTAGGCAACCGTACCTTTGAAATCTCGTCCGGAACACTGCAGGCAATGTTTTTTTTTTTCAATATTCTTACGGTGTTTAGGGTGTGCTATTTATCTTCTTCCGTTTTTAACCTTCTGATGCGGGATATGGCAAAGTAACTCAGGCAAACAAAGCACTTGCAGGTTACAACGTACGCTGATGATATTACCATCTTGGTATCCCCGCGATCTATTACTCGATATTCAAACCAGTATAGTCACTGTACAAAAGGCATTCGACACCCTCGACCAGTGGTTACCGGCTACAGGAATGAAGCCCACATCAGAGAAGACTGCGGTCCTACATATTTCCGGCCTCCCTCACTCTCGGGCGCAAACCAGTCTGACACTCGCGGGGAAACCCATCGATGGACCAGAGGTGCGCTGAGGCCGCATTCAACGAGTTCCCTTTTGTAAAGAAGGAAGTGCTCAGGAATGGCTCAGCCAGTTTGAGTCTTTGTAGAAACAGCACTTCCGCGGGAGCAGGTTCCCGCATTGTTCGTAGCCTCATATAGACAGTACTGACATCGAAAGCCTGTTACAAACCTACTTAATTTGACCTCACAAAAACGGTGATCTTCCAATTAGAAGGAGTTCACCGCGCGTGCCTCCGTGCCATTACGGGCCTCCCCCTTCATAGTGGCACAGCAGATCTGCATCGCTATGCTGACCTTCCTCCCATTCAAGCAATAATTAACACACGCAACGTGGGCCATATCCGCCGACGGTTATCCTGTGTGGCTGGCCAGCTACTCCTAACTCACCAACTACACGTACCTCACCTTTCTCTACAGATGCCGCGAGACCCTATCCTCAAGAATGTCCCTCGATGTGAAGCCATCATGGTGCGTTTCCTCAAGCCTTTTTCCCAAAAAAACTCGTCGGGATAAAAAAAAAAGAGAGGGCGTCCCTAGCCGACCACAAAAATTGGACACAAATCGAAGCCACCCAACGATCCACCTTCGCCTGGGTCAGCGGCACTGAGTCACGTGCTGAGTAGTGTCAACACGCAAAAGGCTCCAGCACCTGCCGCCTTCCACTAGACGCCATTCATCGGGCACTAGCCCACCCGAAGGCCAACAGGCCTCGAGCCAGCTCCACTGAACACACACGGGTTCATGTTTATATGGACAGCACAGAGGCCGTCACTCGAATTGGGCGCAAACCCCGCCTGGGCTCTCTCTGCCAGCGCATTAAGGCAGTATACGATGGACTGCTCTCCACCCACAACATAGAAGTGCAGGTGGATTGGGTACAGGAACACGCTGGTGGCCGAGGCAATGTGGCAGCTCATCCGTGTGCGAGCGCCCAGTCAGATATTCGCTCTCACACGGATCTCCCGGTCATACCTGTACTATTGAACCCGATCCTTCAGAAAAGAGGGCCGTAGCCAAGAAAGAAGATCGCCTCTGTCTCAAAAAGCAAACCATAATCAACCCTTCACCCCTAGCGAGAGGTCTACCTAGAGGTGCTCAAGTGCTCGTGAAACACCCTGTAGATATACAGGGTGTTTCACGAAGGTGGACAAATTCGATATATTGAAAACTACGCGTCACAAAATAAAAGGCTTGTGTTGTTTTGGTCGTGGGTCAGAGGCCTATTTAGGAAAATGATTAAAGTCCGGGATAATAAGTTGATAATTATTTTTGCGTAATTAACTGTTTGAATATTGTGTTCAAGGACATGGATTATTAGAAAATTGCTCAGCACCATCAAAAAACACTAAATCAACAAATTGCATAACGATAGAAGGCACGCGAAGCATTTTACCGCATTCTGAAAAAACGCACAAATTAGACGCGTTTTTAAGTTTTCTGTTTGCTATCTGAGCGCATCTCGGCACCGGCGGAACCGCGCCCCGTGGAGAAATAGTGCAACCAGCCTCTACGGCGTCACGCGATGACAGCGCAGCAGAGGTTGGTTGCACTATTTCTCCGCGGTGCTCGGTGCCGCCGGTGCCGAGATGCGCTCCGGTAGCTAAACGAAATTTAAAAACCTGTCGAAATTGCGCGTTGTATAGGAAGCCGTAAAATGCTTCGACTGCCTTCTAAAGTTATGCAATTTGTTGATTTACTGTTGCAATTTGTCGATTTACTGAGTTATGCAATTTGTTGATTTACTGAGCAATTTTGTAATTGAAACCCTGCCCTTAAGCACAATATTAAAAAGGTAATTACACAAAAAAGTTAAAAACTTATTTATCCCGAACTGTAATAGTTTTCCTAAATAGGCCCCTGGCCCAGGACCAAAACGATACAAGTCTTTTTTGTTGCGACGCGTAGTTTTCGCAATACCGAATTTGTCCACCTTTGGTGAAACACCCTGTGTATGCATGTCAGGAACTGTTTACTTTTTAGAGCGCAGCTCTTAGGCGCCTGTTCCCGGCTTGTGCGGCGTCGGCGTAACCGCGCCGCGCAAGCCGGGAACAGGCGCCGCGCAAGCCCGCGTGGTGCATTATGAAAAGTGTCCCATAATGCACCACGCGGGACCTAAGTGACGTCACTCGTGACGAGGGGAGGAGGGGAGGAAGGGGAGAAGGGATGCGGAGGGCGAGGAGGGGGGGAGGAGGGAGGGGTGGAGCTTGAAGGATGAGGGGAGGTGAAGGTGAAGGAGGGGGAGGGGCAGGACGAGGAGGAGGAAGAGGATGGAGGAGGGGAGAAGTAGCAGCAGGGAGGATGAAGATGTGAGGAAAAGAGAGGACGGGTATACCCTTCCCTCCTCCTCCTCAAGAGCTGCGCTCTAATTCGGTGTTACAGGGTATTGTAAACGTCTTTCTTTTTTTAATTTTAATAAATTCATATTTTTTTACCCCGAACCCGGGTAATATGAATACCTCGACATATAGATTACATTTCCGGGCAGCGACTCCTCAATACTTGCATTTTTGTCTCATGTTTATGGATACCTCACATAATGTATGCTTTTTGGGGTGAGCAGGGGAATTCAAACTGCTGAGATAGCACTCTCTATCCTAACAGAGGGCGTAGGTCGTTTTAAAGTTATTCATAAGCTCGGATCCTTCTTCTAGACAGGGAGAATGTGAACAGAATTTAATAAAAGGCTGCATGATGCGCAAGCTAGGGTGCCTTCATGTGCGCTTTGCTTAGGGTGGAGTCATCCGGCCATTTTGTCCCACACTTATATTTTCCTTTTTTGTTCAGAAGCGCGTGAAAGAGCGTGTCCCTGCACGCGTCTGTGGCGCTGACTGTGCTATGGTGACATTTTGTTTTTATTGATTTCTTTGTATTTTCCCCGTGAGCGCGTGCTGTCAGCATCGGGTACTACAAAGGGTGGCATCACCCTAAACAGAGGGACATTGAGGCGCCCTAGCGCAAGCCATAACAACTAAACACGCACTAAAACGTGGAGGAGCCGTACGTTTTGAAAGAATAAGCATCAGGGTTTATCTTCAATGTCACATTATGCATGAAATGCTGTACTTAAGAAACGATCATTCATATTTAATTACAAGCAATTACAGTTAAGAGTTGTTTTTTTAATGTCAAGGACGAATTGTTTTAGTTGACTGGATTGAACAATACGTAAACTGCAACAAGAAGAAGTGGTACTTAATGAGGTTGATAGAATGGGGCTTGCTCGTGTTGGTCCCATTGAAAGTCACTGGTTCCTAGAAGAGGAGCGCCATTGCCTGCCCTCCCGGTTGCCCCCCCCCCCCACACACACACATACATACACAAATATTCTAATTAATGTACAGACGACCAAACCTCGCAAGATGATTAACTGATCGGTGTGAGTTGCCATAGCTATTGCCGTTTCGGGCCATTCAAATCTCCGAAGCTTCAAAAGGGTCGTTGCTAGCCCGTCGGATCAAGATCGATATAGAGCATCACAATACTAAAAGTTTTCCTAGCAAATATCTGCGTTTTTGCCACTTTGCATGCAATTCATTTAACAATCATGGGGATCGCCGCGTATCTCTTCCAGTTGTATCGGTGTTTTTGCATAATTTAAGACAGGAATATTATATTTAAATGCCACCAAGCACCTGCAGAGCATATTGTGGCGTTGCGAAGACGTGCGTTGGTTTCGCCGGTCTTTAGATAACAAAATCTCGGTATACAAGAAACGTTCTATAAAGCTACCCATCACCAGCGAACTTAAGACCCCTAAGCGCATCTGCGTTTGAGCGCAGGGCGATCCGTACCGGCAAGCGGACGCGTTGCGTTGCGAAGAGCGGTTGCGCCAAGCTTGTACACACAGTTACGGTGACGCGCAGTCAACAACAGTCACGAACCAATAAAAAAGCGCTATCGTCGCTAGTGGTTTACTAATAGTAAGCGATATTCACTGCAACATGACGACGCCTAGGGACATTGTCGAGGTGTTCGATCTTGGGACAATCCCGCTGGCTTTTTCGACATTTTGTCGAGCTTGAGCCATCGTGGCCTTTGACAAAAGCAGTCCCCACCGCACCACAAAACGAAAAAGTAAGTTCTGCGAAGGAGAACCGGATTAACCTCGCCGAGAGGAGAGAGCGAAAACGTCACTTTCCTCTCCTCTGTCAGCTTCTGAATGGTCGAACGCACCGCAACGCTTCGGAAAGTTGAGCGACGCTCTACTCGCTTGCGTCGCGCAACCGAGCGATTGCCGGAAGGAGCGCGTCGCACTGCAAGCAACCGCTCCTGGCCGCAAGGACGCTGCAACGCACTCAAACGCGTTCAAAGGCGAATGTGCGTATGGGCCTTTAGATCGGATCACTAAAAATAGACGGTTCAGGAAGTAACTTCTCAATGCATGGAGAAAAATAGCTACCAAATGGTAGCAAAATAGCTACCAAATTTGGCGAGACATTTTCAGGGGCCACTGACATTTGTCGAACGGTAAGGGGGCACCAAATGAGGAGGCGGCGGGTGAGCGAAGGCGGAAAGGGGTAGGGAGGCTGGAGGGGAAGGAGAAGAGAGATAGGAAAAAAGAGTTTTGAACAAGAAGGACGGAAGGAGAAGACGAAGGAGGAAATAGTTGCCGGAGAAAAGGGGTTCAGGTGGCTTGGGAAAGAATGAAGTAGGTGGGCGGAGAGAGTAATAGGAAGAGGTAGGAGAAGTAGAAGCAGTGAGATGACAAAAAAAAATGAAAATCAAGGGGAAGAAGAGGAGGTGGGTAGAGGGAGGAAGGGAGGGCAGGGACAAGGCACGAGTGGGATATATGTAAGTGTAAGCCGTGTTAGGCGACGTGTGTCAAACTTTTGACATCAACTTAACCCTTAATTTAGCTGGGAAACTGAATCGGTGTATACGAAACGGAAAGTCAGTTTCCCGAGTGGCATTAGTTGCGAAAGTTATTTGGTATATTGAGGAGGAGGTCGAAGAGTGACGCCTCTAGAGGTACGATTCAGCTCTGAGGGAAAAACATAACGTTCTTGCTTGTTTTCGTTTAGAGAAGTCGAAGACGAAAATTCGATGGCCTCTCCTCGTGTGACCAAAGCACTGATTAGAGTGAAGCGCTCGTGCCCAAGCGTTTTAAGGAAAAAAGTTGATTTTTGTTGGTTTTTAGAGCGCAGCTGTTAGGCGCCCGTTTTCGGCTTGAGTGGCGTCGCCGTCGCCGTCGGCGTAACCTGAAGTCACGTGACGCCGCCAAGGTCACGTGACGTCCCTGGGGTAACGTGAACTCCCTGAGGTCACGTGAACCCTTGAGGTCACGTGACCTCCCCCCGTGAGGTCACGTGGCCCACGTGGCAGACTAGCAGGCAGGATGTCAAGGTGAGGAGAACGGTATAACCTCTCTCAGCACCCATCCATCCTCCTCCTTAAGAGCTGCGCTCTCATTTGGCGTTACAGGGAGTTGTAAACGGCTTTCATTTTTGTTTTGCTTTTGCTGTGTTTTAAACACCGGCATGTGGGAACAACAAGCTTAATGCACCCACTATATTTCAATCTCCTGCCTGATATGTTAAGTAACGTTCAATTTCCAATTCAGCGAAGAAACTGAACTGGCCGTACAGGCCAGTTCAGTTTCTCTGCTCAACCGCCGTTTTGTCTCCTGATGTTTGCTAAAAATGTACGAACAGACGGACGGACGGACGAAATTCACGAATATAAGGAAGCGGCGTTCCGCTAAAAGAATTTTATTTAAAAAAAAATAACAGTGAGTTCGCTTTTCCTGAAGAAAACGAGACAAACAAATCACTGTCAATATTGAAAGGATGCCATCGACTGCGGTCCATAGAATGCAGCCCAAATCTTTAGTTCCACGGAGAGCTCAGTAACGTCTAACAGACGGTCCCAACCTTTACGACGGGTTTGATAACGGTGAGATATACCTCACTAAACCGCTAAAGTACGTATCAAAGACTACAAACAAACAAACAAAAAAAACAATGAGGTTTTGCAGTATTCCCAAGTAAACCTCGATTACTTTTTTTTTGTCAGTAACACGTACATTAGCTTTTTAATAAGTTGTATCCCTCGGAGATGAAGCCGGTCGTGAAAGTTGGTACAGTCGCATCGAAGTCAGCCCGCTGTACGTTGAAATGAAGTTTTGGGTGCCTTATATGGGAAAAGCGGTGTAAGAATATGCCCTTTTTTTCTGAAAGTGTGTAACAATTCTCCGCCTGCTGTGTTTAGCGTCCTCTACCACCCATGCAGTGAACGTGGACCCGAAGTGGCAACAAACGACGTCACAAAAGCAGGAGTGTCATGCTGTCCGAGGTCAGGATCCGGACGGTTGACTGTAGCTTTATAAAAATGCACTACCAAACGCGGGTGTCGCTGTGATCTCGGCGTCCCAGCTCTTTCCTGCCGAAGCTACTGTGGACTATCAAGATGGAGAGCGACCTGCAGCAGAATACACGTCTGCCACATCCGCCACAACTGCTTTGACTCCGCCGAGATCGTGGCCGGCAACAGCGTGACACTTATATGACGTGATTTGGCGGAGACAGAGGCACCACTTTTTTGGATACAGTGCAAACCCACCAGTCAGACACGTCCCAAGCACCATCGTTTCACTTCAGCATTGTCATTCCGGCAGACCTCTTCCTCCCTCACTTTGATCCTTATATTTTTCGCTGCCATTTCTTCTTTCATGTTCAGCAGGAAAGTATATTGAGAACCCCTTCTAAAGAGTAGATTCTAAGAGGAGTTGATTATAGTTCATCTCCTCATCATTATCAAGAGCTTCACACTAACAGTCGCAACGCTAAACTTTGAGTGCCTACAGTTTATTCTTACCTCTCATCTAAAAACAAAAAAGGACCAAGTTATTATCAGAAGTTTTCGCGGTTGATTATTGCTCGTAATTTTTACGCAATATGATAAAATATTTCCTACCTTCTCTTTCAGTTGAATGATAATCGAAAAGAGGTATTAAATCCCCATCTTCAGAGGCTGCAGTAATTAAACAAATTAGGGATAAATAAGCTTCAGGAAGATACCCTACAGGAATATAAATACATAAGTATCTGGGAATTCTTTTTAAATCAAATTTGCCTGGAATGCACATATAGCAAATATTTTCCATAAACTCCGAAAGAAACAATTTTGACATTTAGGCGGAAGATAGCATTTGCCTGTCCAGAGGTCGAATTGGCAGCATTTAAGCGATTAATATTAACAACGATTTAATATTCAAGCAAAGTATAGTAACAATTCAGGAAACAAACATGAAAAAAATATAACAATAAAGACTAAAACTGCATGATTTTTTTTTCCTATCGCTATCAATTTACAGGCGTTTCCCTACCGAAGTTCGATGCGAACGTTCTGTATACGTATATGTAAAAGCATATTGCTGACTCGAATTAATTTTTTATTTTATATTGCTAGAAGATGATTACTACATTTATATTAAGAAATGAGTTACCTGTATGCGAGCATTTATAGGCTATATGGAACGAAACTGAACAATTTTATTGTGCCTATCTGCATTACTACGGAATCTTTAACAAATGAGATGTGAAACGTGTCAACCAAAAGAACCGCCTAACCAAGGATGATTTAAAAAGTCAAAGTTAGCCTTGGCTTATTTATAGCATTAATATTAACTTAGTGTGCTCGCACTTTTTGAATATCTACCAACATGATAAGGCCTCACGGCTGGAAGTGCGTTAAAAATGAATATAAGCAATACACAACCTAAAAAGAAACGTGGCCGTTCCTCTACGGCCCTTCTTTTTTATGACTAAGTCGAAATGTGATAGTATGGCATCTCTCTGAAAAAGGCAATATTAAGATAAATATATAAAGACAAACGTTCAACGTATAAACATTGAGTGTAGTTGGGGTTTGGTTTGGCATATTGAGGTATGCGTGGCTGCATGCTTAAACAGAACAAACCCGAAAAATATAAAGTTACAGAAGACGGTATAAAGTTACAGAAGACGGTCGTCCGAAATGAACACGACGTACCATCGGGTTTCAATGAAATGCGAGCAGTAACGGAACTCGGATTCCACTACCGGCGCAGCTTCCCAATTTGGGTTGTAATTGGTGAGGTTCAAACACATTTGAGTAGGTCGCTGTGAGGTTGTGTGTCCTAAAGTTCCTCGATAAAATCCATGCTTATAACTACCGCCAACCATCGTTGTGGAAACACGCAAGACACGTGGCACGAGCGGGTGCTCCCCGCGATTCGCTTGCAAGGGCCGTTCATTTCAATACTGCGCTGCCATTCGCTTCCAAGAACAACTCGAGACACGGCCTCGTGCACTGGGGCTTTTGATGCTACTTGAAAGACAAATACTAAAACACATCAAGGGGCTTTAGTGCGTCCTACTTCGATGTATTTGAACCTCTCCAATCATAACCCAAGCTGCACCGGTAGTGGGCTGAAAGTTTCCTCACTGTCCGTATTTGCTTTTAATTCTTTGGTTTATGTAAAAGAGCAGACTAACAAATATGTATTCTTTGTTTCTTCTCTTCCTCCTCTATTCCCGAGTTTTGGAAGCCAAGTGGTTGCCTTACATTTCTTAGCGTTAAAGGCTATACGATCATTGTCATCGCGGACCAAAGTAGATACCGGTTTTTCAGAAAACAAAATATTGCTGAAGTTTTGGAAAACGAATTTGTACCTGACCTATTGGGGAAGCAACTAGGATAATGAATATCGAAAAAACAATCATTGGAAAGTCCTCCATCAATTCCTATTTGTTCAAAATAACTCCAAATTTTATTGTCTCCAAGACAAAAATATAGAAATAACAAAGGAGATGTTGATTTATAAGTATTTTTTTTTATAAAATGACAGGTTCAGTTGTACTGAAAACAATTGATTTCTCTGTCCTTTGAAATTTGGAACCGGTAACAAAAATTTTTAGATTTAGCTTGTCAATGTTCCTTAAAGGAAAACCCTGGGTCCCAGATTTTACTTATTTTGGATTTAAAATTAAGAAATTGGGAATACATTAAACAAAACTTTGAATTTCAGAAAATGTGGAATCCAACAAAAACAAACACCGATAAACCCTGATTTTCAGCGCAAAATAAACCCCACAAAACGCTTCCAAATTTTACGAGAAATAACCTCCACAACTGAAAGTCCTATTCATAATCTTTACTCAGTACAGGCTGGACCGCATGTAAGCGATTTAATGAGCAACGACACGAGCGCCGGCGACAGCGATGAGAGTCAGCGACGCGCGACAGAGATTTCTCGCTGTCGTTTTCGAGTGGCTTGTCTTGTTGCGCGACTGACCGAGCGAACGCGAAGCGTTTAACCGACGCTTGTCTCGTTCCTCGCCAAATCGCTTACATGCGGTTTATACCTAACTATAGTCAGTAGAAGATTAAGGACACAGATTGTTGATGGGCTACCGTAAAGGGACACTGACAGAGTATTTAGGCTCGCCGAGGTTGTTTTTTTTTTATTTGTACATTGCATATAAGAGCCGAACTACCCAAAACACAATTTGCGGCTCGAAATATGTTTGCTTTCCGACCTAAAAACCGCCGGTCGAGAACTGGCCGGTTTAAGTCAGGCTCACTCTCTTCACCGTGGTCATTTACCGTTTTTTATGGTTTACACAAAAACACCAAAGGTAATCAAAGTCATGGGACATCGAAGGCGCACACTCAATACTACAAATAGATCAAAAGTATAAGAACCGTTTCGTGTGGCTGCAAATACGTTGATTGAAAAAAAGTAAAAAAAGTTGCACAGCCATGTGACCTCCGGTATCTTTTTTCTCCCTCGTATTTATTCTTCCTCCCCAGTCCAGTTTCGGTATGGGTCTTGAGCACTTGCTTTTCTTTTTAATTTATTAAAAATATATGTGACGCCTTATCAAAATACTGATTGGTAGTCTTGACACCATAATGAATCGCTTGGCAAAAATAAAAATAAAGCTATTTTTTGGGGGTGTCAGTGTCAATTTAAGTATGTGCTCGTTCCGTTCCGCCGGGCTTTAGCTGCGAATTCGACGAGGTGTTATTGAGAGCAAACAATTCAGGCTGTACATCGTCTGTGTTTTAAAGCTGCAATCGATTACACTCTCAAAATATGATAATCCCAGCAACAAGCTTTACGTAAATGACCATCCATGTCCGGTGCTCAAAAGGCTGCTCAATTGGATTATCGCACGAAAGAACAAAATACAATGGAAGTACGCTTGGTCGAGGGAGGGCAAGGTCTTTGCAAGGAAAACAGACAGGTCGCGTGTGCTGCGTGTAACTTGCGCTCAGGACCAGGACAAGATTCAAAAGGTGCTGACCTCGGGTATCGTCCTTCCTGCACTAACGCAGGATAACGCCATCAGACGTAACTGATATCTACCGAACTAAAAAAAAGTGTATACATTTCTTTCATTTAAATACGTAGTGTGCACGTAATAAGAACAATGACTTGCTGGGATTGTTCTGTTGTTTTGGTTTTTCTTTCGATGTTGTGACAATTTTCCGCGACGCGGTATCAGCAGGGCAATTAATTATTTAGGATGCCTGAGCATAATATTCTGTACCTCAACCGCTCTGTCAAGATGAGGGGGTGGTATATTGTTATAAATATAGAACATGTTAATAATCGACGTAGTTCAACCTCTGACAAAAACACCATAATTTTGAAATCAAAACATTTTATGTTTGTAATATACATGTAACATATATGTAATATTTACTTTCCTATTGTTTTTGAATGTTGTTTTGTGCTGGGTAAACGAAAAAACCGATAACCTGGTCTTAGGTGGCGATATTAATATAAACAAGCTAAACGCGACGACAATACAGTGTGAACTCATGAGAACATTAGGGTCAAACACTTGTATGAACACCATTACTTTGTTAACTCGTACTCAGAATGATTATGGAAGCCTACTTTATGTTTTTTACAAGTATAGACGCTCAAAAATTAGTATCAGGTGGTTTTGGCGTCGATTTCAGCGATCAATTTACCATCTCCCTCTCCTAAATAATTGAAACGCTAAAGTTAAAGCCTTTAAATAAATTCCTACAGTTACGTTTCAAGACATTAATCCACTCAAATTTGAATGATTTCAAAATGTACACTCACACTTTTGCTGGGAAATAGTTCTAAGTAAAACTACTCCTGTGGAGCCTACGAAACGTTTTTAACCTTGTTCGTTGGTTTATGTAAGGTTCCTTTGTCACAAGACATTTATAAGCAAAAAGTCAGAGAAACCTTAGATAATGAAGTCGCTAAAACTAATAAAACGAAAAAAAAATGTTCTTTATCGACCGTTTTTACAGACAACAAACTCAAATAATCTACATGCGTTCAAATCTTTTTCCGCAAAAAAGGGACTAGTTTCCTTAGAAATGCGAAACGGAATTATCTTCATAGCCTGTTTAATGCGGACATACTAAAACGAAGTGACATTACGTGACAAAGACTGAACACAGTGCTTGGTTGTGGCCAGCAGCACCCACTGTGCGTTCAAGAGTTACTTTGAAATTGCCAAAAAACACATTCGGGAACGGTGCTATCTAACACTTTTAATAACTTTTCTGTATCACTGGCTTACAGTAGATAGGATCCATGAAGTTTAGAGTACCTAAAAGCCAGAAACCCTGGAAGTGCGTTTTTAGGACCCACTAATGCTGAACAAATGTATCACATGTTTCTTTTATTCTGTAACTGTAATGCTCGTGTCCCACTAGAGCGACAGACAGAGACAAAAGACAGCGACAAGCCTCAAACCCATGCAGCATGCTCGCGATAGTACCTTTGGCAGGTGTTTAGTCGTTCGGTACTCGTGAAGTAAGCACGAGCAATTGCAAGCCTGCCAAAGATACCCTCGCGTGCATGATGCTCGTGTTTGGGCATAGCCTCTTTTATTCTACAAAGCCTCTCAAATCGCAAAAGACTCTGGTTTGAGGCTTGTCGTTGTCTTTTGTTTCTGTATGTCGCTCTAGTGGGACGCGGGCATAACTGTTATGACGCCGATGACCTACAAATCCGCCCAGTTAAGTACGTCCTAGATCTTGTTTGTCCTGCACTTGAACATTTTTATAACGTTTCATTTATACACGGTGTGTATAAATGAATTAGTAAATAAATTAGCATAATTTACTAATAATAAATTAGTAAATTATGAAAATAAAAAATAATGTTCTCGATCAATTAAAACAATAATACTGAATCCTTTAGCTATTAAGAAGTCCAGAACAAACGCTGTACTTTTCAGACCCTAAGCTAAGACAGAAATTATTCAAAACAACCTCATGATAGGGACTTCCACCTTGGATATTGTGCCCCAGCTAAAAGCCTACGAGTTCTATTTTAAGAAAAATTAGTTTGGATTAAACATATTTAAATGTTTGCTAATAAACTCCCTCGCGTTGTAGGCATTCTAACAAAGTTGCGCTTCTCCCTACCTCCTAATATAAAATAGCTTATTTACCAGTTCCCTGTTCCTTCTCACGCCAACTACTACCACCTAGTTTGTGGAAACACAAGCACGTCAAAAATTACTAAACATTTTTACTACAGTAAAAAGTTGTGCGCGCTCTTTCTGGTTCTGCGTACGATCCGCAAACCGAACCACTTTTAAAAGTTTGAATGTACGTCCGGTTGAATATTTATATAATGGTATACTGCTTAAGCGGTACCATGCTGGGAAAACACGAAATAACACCAACATTGAACAATTATCTAAATTAACATTAACACCATCATTTAAAAAACACGTGAACACCATCATTTAGAAAACACGTGTTAATTTATAATGCAAGCTCGAAATACGGAAATCAACCTTCATGTTACAGATTACCATTTTTACTGAATTCGGTCGATCATTTAAAAAAAAAGTTAGTGTTTCGTGTTTCATACAGTTTAAGAAACTAGATCTACATTTTTCGCCACGTATATCTTGGTGCACATTAATTGTTTAATAAGTAGTAAGTGATGCTGACGTTGCCGCATTTGTTTATTATTGTATATTATCACTTGTGGTCTTGCTAAATTTGTTTTGCTAGTTTTTACATTGTAATGTGACTATGCATATGTAGACGGGGCTCATACCCAGTGAAGCCTCACTCTTGTAGCTACTTGTCTGTGCTCCAGACATCATTTTGTACTTTGTACTCAGTGATGTCAAATAAACTTTGATTTGATTTGACTTTGATTTGAAGTCTACGTAGTTGTCCCTCTTTCTGGGCTAGCTTCAAAATTTCGACATCACTTGGTTGCCTCGTGCAAGTCGAGCGCTCGCGCGCTGCCAAAGCATTACAGAAGGGATGGAGTACGTGCTGGAAATCGTGCTTACGAAAGAAACGCCCTGTCGTTCTCATTTTATAATTGACTATCGTTGATTTCAAGTAAGTGAGCATTTTCTCTCAGACTCTGATCTGCTAATCCTTTTTAGTGTGAATATTGGGAAACGTTACAAACTAAGAACATGCACACAAATCGGCGCTTGTAGTCAATATCTATTTAAACCCGTTAAAGTGGCAGGGCAGCGAAATTTGTACTTTGCGTATATGCCACGTGGAAAAATTTGTGTCGTATATAACCTATAAAACACACGTTAGTTTTCCTCCTCTGGCAATTGTTGTCGCAAGAAAATTAAAAAAAAAACAGAAGTTTTTTTTCCCTTATCTTGAAGCCATACCAGGTAGGCCGTCGCAACAAGCCGATTATATGCCGTCAATGTTCATCACAGCCACGCTCTGGGGTTAGCAAAGCACAGGACATGTCTGAGTCCATGGCATTGTTAGAGTTTGGCTGTTATTGTTACAGCTATTGAACAGGAGCCACTGTTCGAATGCTTGCCGAGCATCAATTATACTTGGCCAAAATCGAGCGATTACTCTATTCTCGGGTCCAATCTATGAGCCGCATTCAAATATCTTCACTTGGGGACTATGCCAACACTCCGACCTCCAGACTGCGTAATCAAGTTATGCAAAAAACATATTGAAAAAAAAAAACTCGCCATATTTTTGACGATACACGGCAACAAAATGTTTTCTAAGTCAATGCAAAATATCTTGAAAACTGCATGCTTTCAAGCACCGCCAACCATTTTCTAAAAACGCGCAAAACACCTGCCATGAGCGAGTGGTCCGCCGCCTTTCTCTTATATGGGCCGTTCATTTCAGTGTTACGCCGCCATTTACTTCCAAGGGCCACTAAATTTAGCACGGGCCTCGTGCACTGTCGCATTCGATGCAACTTGCAAGGCAATCGTAAACACATCGAGCGGCTTTAATTGAGACTGTATTTGAATCCCATTAGTGCAAGTAAGCGCGATTTAAGTGGGAAAAAATGACACTGAATATCTTTGCACCGCCACTTTAAGTAAGCTTGCCGAAAGCAGGAATTGAGGCGCAATATCTCTTAGGACTATCCACTGGAACATGTTTACCTTAGCTGTACGCAGCATTGGTTGAAGAAGAGTGCGTTACATTTAAAGCTTTTAATTCTTCTGGAAGTTAAGAAATTAGCTAGAGAATGCGATTTAGAGAAATAATTATCTTAACAATACAAAAATAACAAATATTTTGGATACCTGAAAACGTATTTGGCGTATTATGGGAAGACACGCACTTTTAAAACTGGCTGCACTACAGGAAAACAGCTTGAAGCGATTCTTTGTATCGATTTTTTTGCTCTCGCGTACCTGCTACAAGGGTGATTTATTGAGTAATCGCGTTTGTAAATTTTAGAAAATTTACTTAATTTTTGAAATATTTCTGTGTCATCATGACATGGCGCACAAAATATGCTACACTTTTTTCTAAATGAAAACAAATATATGTATATATAGCATTCGTATTGCTCATGTTTTCTAAAACCTTGCAATGCGCATAAAACATTATGCGGTAATCCACATGATGGACCGACACATGTAAATGAACCAGTGAACAAGTACTGAAACACACCACGGGTTCTAGTCTGGACACTTGGCAGAACGTTTGGCGAGAGATTCGGCTGCCGTGGTTGGACGAAGCCAAGGTCAAGCGCGGCGTCGGCCAATGACTACCGCCGGATACCTTTGCCTGCGTTTTCGCCAAGTGTCCACATTAGGGTCCCTGAAATCTTACCCCAGTGGCTCAATTTGAGTTCGTCCCCTGAAAAAACAACAACAAAAACAATCAAAATGTGATGTGTAAATTCATATGGCGATGCAACTATGCGCCGATCAACTGAGGAACAGGCGGAGGCGAGAATGCTAGGGAGCGTCAGAACGCTGGTCTCTGGATCCAATGATTAGCGGATTGATTTTTGTCTCTGCTGCGCTAGTCTAACATATTCGAATGCAAGATTCGAACGAAGTACGCTGGGGTTCCGAATACAAACGCGTTCGACGAAAGCAGTAGATACAATGGCTGTCTTTGCCTCCCTTACATTCGTCGAAAGCGTTCCAACTCGAAAGCCAAACACCGGACGCCGTCGTACCGTGTTCTTACGCGTTCGATGAGTGCTGCGAACTCAAAAAATAGGCGGAGCGAACGTACTCTGCTTCTTGGGACTGGGGTTGCGAGGATGTCAGTACGCAGAGCTTGTATTGGCTAATTGAAAGAGAAAGTGGGTAGACCTCAAGACATCAAGCATTGAGTGCTACCCACTATCCTTTCAATCAAAGCCAATCAGAGCTCGGCATCAGCCCGATGTCACCGCAACTTTTGCGCTTGAAGCAGACGACCTGCTCTTCGCATAGTTTTAATTCTACCCGCTAATCACTCCAACGGAAACTCGGCGTTCTCACGTTCTCGCTAGGTGTCGTCTCCTCTTTCTCAATTCATGGGCGCATAGGAAGAACAGACGACCAGTTACTACAGTATCATAACTTTAATTTCACTTTAAATACTCCCGACGACGACGCTATGACTCGAAGAATTCAAACAAGCAGCTCCAAAATAGAGTTATAAAAACGCTTCCTCGCAGTTTCTTGTTTTTTGTGTGTATGCTGCAATTAGCTAAATCAATCACGCACAAAAACAAGAAAAAGCTCAGGATCGCAACGCATTTTTTTTGCGTGACTGGGTTGGTGGGTAGTAGCAGACGAAACGCGAAAAAGCGATTAACACCATGACGATGCAACTTTGGTGCTGCATGACTGGCTCCATTGAAGGGCAGCGTCAGCTGCGGTTGGACTTAAAAGTTCAACGGAGTAAAGTGACAAGGCTAAAACAACAGCGACTCTTCTGTTCAGAGAAGGGTATACATTTTAGTTGTTTTTTTATCTTTCCGTTTTTACGAGTGCGGTTTTTTTACTTCAAAAGATTTTTCTGTCAGATGTTTGAAACGGTGCGACCCACTGATCTCTATTATAGGGGGCTGAATGGCGCTCAGCTGCTCTTCGAGCCTGGCGCAAGTGAAGCCACCGGAAGTTCGATGCTTGTCCCGGAAGTCGGCCGTGCGCTGGGCTTCCTAGTGCATTCAGTATATATTTTGGACCATGCTTTTTTGTGTCTTTGATTGGGTTATAATACTCCCGTTCTGGATTAAATCCCGAGAATGAGGCTATTGTACTTGGGACATTTTCACACTCGATCACCTCGAATCTCAAAATGTTTACATTGAATGGCTTTCCATGAAACTTCTCGGGTCTGCATGCGCTCTTACTGCGCGACAAGCAGGCTCTCTTGAAAAAACAAGCGAAAATCCAGAGCCCTCGACGCTTTTGGAACCAGCACTCGGAAGGGTTACAACGCTTGCCAAGCGCTCACTTTCGGGACAAGCCGCTTACTTCCGGTGGCTTCATACGTGCTTGCTCAATGCGCCATCCAGCCCCTCTAACGGAGATCAGTGGTGCGACCTAAATGCTTTTATTTTAATGCGTAATCATCAGAACGCTCATTTTCACGAAAACCCGCCGGTGCCAGTGGGTGCGTCCGCTTGTCAGCGCCAATTATGACGCCACGAGGAGAATGGGGTGGCGAGGAGCTATTGTGTCGCCGAATTGGACAAAAGGAGAGGGCGAAGCCTGCTGACGTTAGCGATTAAACAAATAAAAGCGTCACACCACTGGCGTGGAGCCGCCAGAGGTGAGCGGGCGCCGCGCTGCTTCGGAATGTGGTCCAGCTCAGTTGCCGCTCAGCCAATGGAAGTGGTTCTGGCCACGAGTGATATGGCTGACCGTATCAAAAGGCGACGACGGAAGAAAGCCTAGACCACGTGTCAGCGACGTCAGACCGAAACAGAGGAAGAGCGTAAGTGTCGTTGGGCTGCTGCAACACCTTCTAGACAGCTTACAAAGCCTGCGCGTCACGTGACATGACGTCAGTTCCCGAAGGCCTGCACGGGCGGCGATTGGATGCGAGTGCCGCGTCAGCGTTCGCGTGAGACTCGTTTCCTATCATAGTCAATCGCGGAAGCTGAGTTGGCAAACAAATCAAATCAGCGCCCGTGCAGGCCTGGATGTGACGTCATGTTGCGTGACGCGCAGGCTTTGACAGGTGTCCAGAAAGTGTTGGCTGCTGCTGCAACACTTTCTGACAGGTGTCTAGAAAGTGTTGGCTGCTGCCGCAGAGGATTTGCTACAGCAGCGTGCAGGGGAAAGCGAAGAAGAAAGGCATTAATAAAGTAAAGAAATGCGGTGATAAACGAATATCAAGGGGTCCTAAACGAATGGTATGAAGGGAAGTTTTTTTAATTTTTGTGACGTTTTTTTATTGAATTGGCAAAAACCTCCTTCCATTCCCTAGCAGCCGAACAAGAGCAGCACGAGTGTGCGGGCGGAGACGACCGTTGAGGCTTATACGTGTGACGTTACGACAAAAATTATCAGCTGCGGCCAACATGTTTGGTGGTCTCTAAAATGCACAGCGCAGTCTTGAGGGAATTGCTTTCTAAATTCAGTACCGAAAGTCTGATTTTGTCTTATTAATACCCATAAAGCAGAATTTACTGAAAAACGTCCCTGCCGTTTCTTGCATTTCTTACGGCCCTTCGGATATCATCAAAGTGTACCTTCGTGTGGCTAGGTCATAGCGAGCCCAGCGGCACTGTCCGCTTTCGTGTGGATTTCGCCTCCGGGCAGTTGTCTTGCCATCGGCGGGGTAAAATCATTTTAATACTTCTTTTTAAATTTTGACTATTCGCCACGTAAGCAACCAAAAGCATCAGTGCGTTCGGCTTGCCAAGAGTAGCCAAACTGGAATTAATTTTGTCTTTATCAGCGGAAATAGAGCAATGCCACTTTGCCAATATTGACGGCGTGTTTTGAGAACGCGATGACAGCAAGTTTGCATTATGCAGAATCTAGCTTGTTACCATCGATTTGAACACGGACGCCATCAAACTTGCCGTTTAAAACTGATAATTTTTACCTTGACGTTAAGGGTAAGAACCATAACAGAACTTCACTGAACGCGCCTGCACGCCACGGTCCCTGGCACTATCCTCTCGATTGAAAGTCTGCCATGGCCTATCGTGAGTTCATGGAACGCGCTGTCCGACATTTTTAGCACGGGGGCGACCTCGACAATATTTGCACTTGAGCAGGACACCCGATTTTAGTGCGTGCCGTTTTAACTCCATAGCGTCTAACTAAAATTATTATTTGTGGTTAAAATGCCTCTAACCAAGTCGAGTCCTGGGTACGGGAAAAGTCTGATATGCCTCCAACACCCCCCGCAATTGCGTCGAAATAGGGGACAAGGGGCGTAAAGAGGTAAGGGATGGATGGAGGGGGGGGGGGGATTGCCCCAGTCCCAGACCATAGCCTCCTATATCTATAGTGCCCGGATACTTTAGGATGGAGTAAAAAAAAAATTTGGTAAGGGATATCTTCCTTCTTTACTACCCCCCCCCCCCTTTTCTCCCTCTCTCTCTCACTCCCGAACATTTTCTACAGCCCAATCTAACCTCTGTTTTTTTGCGCGTGTTGGTCGTGTTTATCTTTATCCCCTGTGCTTTTTTCGCCATCCCCCATCACCCCCTCATCTCTCAAACACTACCAACATCACTATACTTCGTTTCAGCTTGGGTCCAGACGCAGCCGATGCTACAAGCGCGAGCATGTGACCCTGAACAGTGCTTGCACTGCACGAGCGCGCGTGCTTGGCAGGGACGCTGAAAGCCCACGGAGCTCGCGCTTGTAGCATCAACTGCGTCTGGACCCAAGCTGAAACGAAGTATACAGACACAGTTTCTGGGTGTCTTCGGTAGTGTTGTTGACAGTAGCGAAAGATGAGCTCTAAAGCCGTGCACACCGCGAACGGAACCGGAATATCACAGTTAAACCTTTTGGTTTAACTGTGATTTTAGTCTCCAATAACTCCATGTTAAAGTTGTGAAACGTCACGTTGTCGTCGCCAATAACTTCCACAAACGACGATCTTGCGGCGAAAAAGTTCAGAGTATTCACAGCCCGCCTACTAATCATCTATACAGCATTCACCCTAACGCGGTGTAGGGGTGTAGGGACACGCGGGCGCGACGTTATCAGTGTGGCCGTTCAATGGGCAGGCCGTATGGTGTTGCTCACGCGCCATCAGATGAAGCTCGCAACGACATCGTATTTCACAGTCTTGCTGGAATTTGAGCACCGAGAGAGTTTGGATGATTGACATCTCGTCTATCGTGACGCCATTGTCGTGAGAGTTCAATCAGAATGCTGTGCGAACTTCGGCCCCCACTTTGTGTTAGACGAGTTTCCAGTTGTAGAACTTCCGGGAAAGGCCACACCCCCTCACTCACTTCAGTCCTCCTCCCACAGAGCTGTATATTGGGAGAGTTTGGCCAATAGGCGGAGCAAAGGCCGCCGCCAGTGCCGAATGTTTCCCCGCGGTTAAAGCGTAAACTAAATGTGTGACAACGCGTCCACCAATGTGCAAACAGCGACGTCACACTATTAGAAAATGACATTTAAATCGCAAAATAAAATCGAACAATATCGGCGCCATATTCACAATGGCGTCAAAAGCAAATAAGCAGCATTGTTTATTGGCTGACCACGGCGTGGACGCGTTTACTGCAGCTACCAAGGATATATTCGAATCGAGCTTATAATCGAGACAGTAGTCCCGCTTCCGCGCTTCTATCGAACAAAAATATGACTCGTCACTGAGCGCCATTCTGATCGAAGAGAGAAGACCTCGGGATCTCCGCTGACACAGAACGGCTCTGCGCTGGCACCCGGTTTCGCAGATCGCAGTAAAAAGAAACATCTTTCAGAATACACACGTCCCAGGTGTCATGCCATCCTGCGAGCGCGAGTACCCCGCTTCTGTTCCCTGCTCCGCCGCTCGAGTATTCGTACTGGGGAAGAATCTTTCTAAGCTACCAGCTCGCGCTTGTAGCCTCTGCGGTTAGCCCATGTTTGGTCGAAGTATAAATACCACTTCCACGTCTGGCGTGATTCTCTTTGCTTGCCGAAGCGGCAAGCGAAGAATCAGCGAGCTAGGAACCATGCGAACTGTTTGGCTTGTTTGTGCTGCGCGAGGATAGTCTACCACAGAACTTGTTGGCCCACTGATGAGTGGTTCCAGAAAAGGAGTGACAGAAAGAGTCGGGCTCCGCACCGCAACCACTAAATTTGCTCTGGTTGGGAACGCACGTTAATTTATTCTAACTTTGAAAATGGACGTGACGACAACCTCACATGCGCCAAGTTTTCAGTCACCGAGAGTTATACTTTTTCCCTTTAGCGAACCTAAAACGGCCTAAATTCGTCGTTTCACATATTTAGAGCTCACGACCACCGATAGGGGCTGTTTCGAGGCCTGTGGTTGGCCCCGAGATGCTCGCCTATTCAAATCAATGTATGGTCAAACTCTCCCAATTAACGGCTCTGTCCTCGCGTTGTTTCAAGCGCCATCTAGATATTCGTTTCAAAACTGTGTTTTCCATTGTGCACGGTGCAACGCCTTCTCAGACCGTGTGCTTCTAAACGCCAGTATTCCGTAGAATGCGCAGCAGTTACCATAGCAGCCGGCCGGCGCTTCGAACGACGGTAGGCAAGCCGTGTTGAGAGAGAAAGAGGGCGGTGGGGAGGGGGGGGAGGTTATGACAAAACCACGTAAAACACAGGGTCTGCGCGTTTCCTCCTCTAAACGTCAACACTAGTACATCCCCTCAGCGCCCCCTAGGTAGCCCGAATGAGAACCATGGTCTGCTATATTCAGCGGCATAGTCTCTATCATCGCCTGCTTCAGTAGTAATGCTCGAGGACGAGCTCACATCAATAGGCTGCTAAGACCGGCAATATTGATGGTGTCCCTTTGCAAATGAACTGTGGAAGGTCACTATCAGCTCGCGCTCAGCAGTCGCGCAAGCAGCAAAGGCCGCCAGCAGGCACGCAGTTAGGATTTTGATTCGGGTAGGGCCGGGACAAATACCCTCCTCCCTTGATACGTGCCTCGCCGCCAGTGAATGCGGCGTAGGTGTGACAAGTACAATATAGCTTCGCGAATACTGGAAACTCATCCAAAAACCCCTGAAAACGGCGGCGTACACCTCTGGGGATTTCGAGTCTACGGAAGCAGACGACGTTATATGAAAGTATAGGCTGCGCGACGTCCTCTAGCTTTGGGAGCACCGTTTCGTCACCCCAAACAGCTGAAACAATTCATTACGATCAGTCTGCATGCATGCAAAGAGGAATTCACTGATCGCAACTGCAACGCCAATCGAATAACAACGCGCGCATAAACAAAGCTAGAGCAATTTATTTAGCGGTCTCAAAGGCCACACAGGGGATCACACGAGTTTCAAGCACATCCGGGAAGCGGCGGAAAGGCGTTTAGCTGCTCGAACTACGGCGTAAGAGGTTCCTATATCAGGTAAATCCGTTCTTTGAGGGCACGGCTGATGTTCCTAAGTAGGTGGCGAGCTACGGGGGAAGGCGGTATTATATTCGCAAGCGACTATTTCAAGTTCTTCAACAAAATGTGTTTCGAGATGTTCCATGTTTCTAATTGCAATTAAACTTAACAAGCATGATCACAGACTGGCTGCCAACCCGGCTGCATAGGACTGGGTTTTCAGTTGTGGCAGAGCACTCCAAGCCAGACTTGGACAGCTCTTACAGTTTAATTTGAATGCTGCAGTAACTTGTTTACTCACGTTTGTTCGGTCTTCGGGAAGCGAAAGAAAATTTTTTCACCATATTGCAAAAATTTATTTTTGCAGTGGTAGGCGGCACATGTCATGCCTTGCTAACTATAAGTATGCAATGGTGTATGCCCGAAGGTGATGGGTTGATCAACAAACGATGAGCCATAGCAGACGTGCTGGAGTACACAAATAAAATTAGATTAGAAATGTATAACGAGCTTGCAATTTTCATATATGAAATAAGTAACAAAAACACGTTTGAAGATTTCGAATTAGAAACTCAATCGAAGGCGAAAATGGGAGGTTATTGCAGACGACAGAGGAAGAAAACAACAAGTTGCAGGCCCTCAAAAAGTCCGGGCAAAGCGTAGTGAATGAATCGGCGGTATTGAGCGCCGAAGGAAAGGAAAGAAAGTAAAAGCTAAGCCAAACAAGTTAAACCAAACTACGCGATGGTTTGAACGTCAAGTAAACAAAACAAAACAAAAACAAAACAAGAAAAAAACACAAAAAACACATAAAAGCAGGAAGGAGAAAGAACGCGGCGGCGTAGCTTAGCCTAAAAAATAAAAAGAAGGTAGACTGAAAAATAGACGGTTCAATGGAAGCTGGCCTTTATCGTAGAATACGACAAAGTAGTGGTGCAAAACTATCGAAAGTACGGTCGATAGTATCGATAGTCTCCAGAAACCTAACTATCGATAGTCAAAAGAACTACCGATAGTACTTCGGATAGTCGACTAATAAAAAACTACCGATATTACTATCGATAATCTACTATCGAAAAACAATCGATAGTACTATCGATATTCGACTGTCAAAAAGCTATCGATAATCAGCTATAGAAAAATTACCGTTAATCGACTATCGATAGTCAACTGTTTAAACCTATAGATAGTACTGTCGGCGATTTACTATCGATAGTTTTACGACACTAGTAGTTTCCGTCACTCCTTCTCCTTTTTCTTGCTTTATGTTTTGTTTTTTTCAGATGGGACCTCAACCTGCCCAAGCACTTACCAAAGCGGTGCAAAAACTATCGATATTACTATCGATAGTATTGATAGTCACCAGAAATGTAACTGTCGGTAGAAAAAAACTATTGATAGTCGCGATAGTACTAGCGATAGTCGACTATCGAAAAACTTTCGATAGCACTATCGGTAGTCGACTATCGAAAATATATCGGTAATCGACTCTCAGAAAATTATCTTTAATCCACTATCGTAAACTTATCTATAGTTCTGTCGAAGGTTTGCTATCGATAGTTTTGCGACACTAGTAGTTTGTGTCGATCACTCTTCTTTTCTCGCTTTATTTTTTAAACGGGATACCAACTAGCCCAAGCTCTTACCATAGTGGTACAACACTATCGATAGTACTCTCGATAGTATTGATAGTCGCCAGAAAGTTGACTATCGATAGTGAAAAAAAAGATCGATAGTCAACTATCGAAAAACTATAGATTGTACTATCGATAGTTGATTATCGGAAAACTATCGATAGTACTATTGATAGTCGAATATCGATATGCGGTCGATAATGATCTATCGGAAATTTATCTTTAATCGACCATCAGAAAACTATCGATAGTCGAGTATCGTAAACCTATCAATAGTACTGTCGACGGTTTACTATCAACAGTTTTGCGACACAAGTAGTTTGCGTAGCACCCTCTTCTTTTTCTCGCTTTATTTTTTTTTTTCAAATGGGACACCAACTAGCCCAATCACTTAGCATTCCAACTTTGGTTCAGCTTTCAGTGATGAAGAAGACGGGAGTTTGGACAAGGAGAGGTGGAAGGGAGGCGAGCGGCAGTGCGGCAACAGTGTTCGCTCTAGTAATGTAAAACTATCGATAGAACTATCAATAGTCGACTATCGATAGTTCTACGACGCTATCGATAGTTCTGGAAAAAGTATCGATAGCATCGATTGTCAATTTATCGATAGTTCTGCATCACTACGAAGAAAACGTTACTCGTTTCGGCGCTAACAATCGGAATTTGTGCACTGTAGATAACGTGACCGAAATCACCTTTATTTTCACTACAAGGCTCTCCTCCTTTTTTCTTTTGGACGCGCGAGAAGTCTGTCTTTTTTTGTTTTGTCTCTTTAACTCCGCTTTTAATAATTTCAGTAATATCGTCAGATTTGCATGTGCACAATCGACTTCTTCCAGAGCATTCTGACACCGCAGTAACGTACGTGATTCGAAATCAACTTTTCCTTCTTAATTTAGAGACGATCTTAATGGGATTAGCCAGCTCGCCTATTCGGCCAAGTTGCTATAAGCAAGACATTCATGAGAAATGGCAATTGCAACAACGAAACGAATTTATTGATAAGAACAGTAATGTTGAAACGAAGCTGTTTTCAAAAATTCGTGCACATTGTTTTTTGTTTTTTTTTAAAGCGCAAATGAACATTTTTGTTATTTCTTGCTTACATAAGTTGTGACAGCGTGTTTTCTTCAGGAGAGCCCCGAAATTGCCACCTGGAAGCTCTAACATATTTCCCGCGCGAAGAAAATGTCCTGCACCCATGAGGTGGCACCTCTTTTTTTTTAAATTCAAAGCCCCAAATACCTTTTTGGGATTTTTTTTTTTCATTCGTCACGTCACACGAAAATATGCAAAACGAATGTGCCGTGGGGAATTTATCTGTTAGCGGAGACTCTGAGCTCGCCAGGGGCGCTGCGGGAACTTTTTCGAAAGCGCTTCGAGAGGCCCCTACACTCGTCAAGCTTCGGGGTGTTTGCCGCTTGGGGCGGGTCGCGGATCTGAAGACTAAAGGTCATGCGGAGGCCTTGTCTTCAACGTGATATTGGCTCAACTCGTGCGTAGTGTTCTTATAAGGTGCGGTAGAGGTTCAACTGGCGGTAGTGTCTATGCGACTTGCGCAAGGCAAATTGAAGCAGACAGCAGCCAGTCCACATTTGCGGTGCTCCTTTGGATTCCAATATAAAAACCCGCGTTCATTTTGTCCCCACGCTGGAAAATAGTATAGAAAACTTTCGTTCTTTAGGTCGTATGAAATAGAATGTACATTTATTAACATTTTAATATAGCAATTACTTCATATGCAGCTTTTTTATTTACCACTGAGCGATGTTAAACTTCGCTCTATTTCATAACCAAACCTATATTCCATGCCAGGTATGTAAAAACGAGCTACGATTCTAAGCAAAATAGCAATCGAAAGAAATGAAGAGTGCATGTGTTCAAGGTTCTCCAGCAATTAGTTGGTGATTATATACTGCTAATATGCCCGTCCTGTCACTATATAAAAATGGCTCCGTCGTGCACATTTACGAGAAGTTAAAAAAAAAAAAACATTCGAAACGTAATGAATAAAGTACGTGGACTAGGAAGGGTGTCATTTTATTATTTCGTATGTCGGGCAGCTTTTATCTGTCACCTCTTCTCTGACTTCTCCCATTTTTATTGATTTCGAGTGTCCGGCTTGTCTGATGATGTCAGAGCAAGCATCTTCGCACCAATTCGAGAGCAGAAGAATAATCCAGTACTTATATATTGCAAATTGGAGTATATTGCGTGGCTTTCAATTTATTTAGATCGTCCGCATGCGCAACGAGTTGCTTATTCACTGTTATTGCGTAAATTTTTCCATCTTTGTTGGTTTTCCAAATGTTCTTCGTTCGTTTTGCACGTTTGTCCCCATGCTGGAAACTGCCAACGCCGAGTTCACGCCAGCAGTGTCCGACAGTACACATAAATAAATGTGCGAAGTGGTCTTGGCACCGTTTTTCATGACGCGAACTTAAAACGAGAACACCATAACTGACTAGTTATTTCTTCTGCGTAACTGAGAAATGTCCCAGTCTACCTATACTTCGTTTCAGCTTGGGTCCAGACGCAGCCGATGCTACGAGCGCGAGCGTGTGGCCCTGAACGGTGCTTGCATTGCACGAGCGCGCGTGCTTGGCAGGGACGCTGAAAGCCCGGAGCTCGCGCTTGTAGCATCGCCTGCGTCTGGACCCAAGCTGAAACGAAGTATAGTACGTACGAATTATTAGTTATATTTACTCTTATGATCAAGCGCAGAGAGAAAATGCACTCACATAGTGCCTTAAAAATGCATTACCGGAGGTTAATTTCCGACTGGTTGCTGTCAGCTTCAATTTGCTGAAGCACACTTGCGCCAGTTGAAAACTCTAGCGTACATTATAATAAATTCATGTGCTCGTGCAAGCAGCGTCTCTGAGCAGTTCCGTAAATGAACTAATCTAATAACATTACTCCAAGGGACTACGCACTAGAGACAGTGAGGACATGAGTTAAACGACTACTTCCCTCTTTGAAGCGTCACTCTAGGCCGGAGTTGCGGCGCGCGTTTTGTGCGCAATTTTATATCTGGTTAAAGGGGCGATCTCAACCGCTATTTATTTGTACCCTTTTCCTCATAGATGGCGCGGAAATTTTCCGGAACAAACGAGTTGCATGCTCCCAGCTGCGCATGCAGGTCGGGCCCTCGAGGTGGGCTCGGGCCACGGGCTGTTCGACGCCGGTCTCGAGCTAGATCTTCTTCGCTCTGCGTCAGCCGCTGCCGGAACCGGCCAACGGGCGGCGCGAGATACGAGCCAGTACAAACGTAGATTATAGTGGCTTACATAACGTCGAATAAGCTCTGATTTCCGATTGGATTCGAAGTTCCATCCACGTTCGAAATTCTCTAAAGCGCAGACTCCGGCGTTGCGGCCGTTTGGACCACCACATTTGACACGCAAACGTTGTTTTGCAAAAAAGAAAAAAAATTGTATAGACTTTTTTGTGTACTCTCGTCCCAGCCACCTAGTACGCGTATCCGGTATGGGCGACGAAAAAATACTAAAACGTTTCAACTTGTAACTAGTAAAAAAATAAGGGGGAGGCAAAACGATAATGTGTGACGGTTACGCTTATATCCTAAGTGTCTTCTACTGGCGTGGCGACGGCAAAGCAATGTTTTCGCCCATACTGGAAGTGACGACAATTCAAGATGGCGACGCCCTTGAAGAAAGGGTCTATATTTTAGAGCTTATTTCAAAGCTAGAAAAATTTTAAAAATAGAAATAAAGCGGCAGGTTTGCACTTTCAATGTCCTATATATCGGCCTGCTCTTCGTCTGAATACTGGTTTGCAAACCCGTTCCCCGGAGGTGTGGAGTAAAGCCCATCTATCCTGGGAAAAGTGGCGCCATTCATTGTTGTGGAAATGCTCGAGACACGTACCGCGCGCCACTTCTTGGAAGAACATGGCGTCTGAAATCTCAGCTCAGTGCTGCGCTGTTCCGCCATGATCTTCTCAAGGGCTGCACATCGCACGTGCCTCGTGCATCGACGCACCTTGCGCTACTTTTACAACATGAAGGGGCTTTATAGCGGTAGGCAGCGGTAACGATCTTCTAAAGGCTCATAAACAGTTGTGTTTGAGAGCGTTTGTGTGTGTTTGACTGCGTTGCAGCTGCGAAAAACCAGGACATCCCTGCTTCGTATGTCGCGTGCCAAGATACTCTTCCACGCTTCATACGAAGCATAGATGTGCAGGTAACTCGCTTTCGTTTCTTGGCGCAGCGCAGTCAAACGCACTAAAACGCAACTGTGTGCATGGGCATTCAAACACCCTATTATGCATGGCATTAATTCTTACTGTTCGTCAGAATCTAGTTTCGGCAGCACTTGCAAGCATCGATGTTTCCCCGGTGTCATCAAGGAACGCGACCGCTTTCACTGATGTAACGCATAAAACCAAAATATTCGTTTGTAGGGAGGTATGTTTTTATTTGTGCTCGTAAGAGCAGGTGCCACAGAGAGGCATGTAGCCCGTACAATCAATGCCGGAGAGGCCCGTATAGGGGGTGATAATGATAATACAGTGCGATATAATGTGGGGCACTGATAATGTACTGTGAGGCATCACGAAGGAGGGGTCTAAGTTGATCGCAGGTGTGTGGCAGCTTCGCGACAAAGTTGCGGAACCTCGGGTCGGTCACTAATGGGCACGTTAGTTATTCTTTTTTGCAACGTTCAAAAAGTGCCAACCAACGGAGCCATCAATTGTAATTTTGTTGTGTGTATGTTTATACAGCGGGAAGTTAGTCAGCCCCGAGGGCGTCTGGTGTCTTCGTTAGAGATGAAAGCCACTGCTTGTCTGACGTCTTTAACGTGTCTGACGTTAAATTTAACGTGCATCACGTAATGGTGATACATGACAGCACACCGGTACGATGCTCATCCAGATTGAAATGGACAGAGGCGGGAGATAGAATCTACGATCAGTGAGCCTTACAGCGCGAGCTTTCGCTACACGTGCTACCGATCCCCGAGCCCCGAGCAACCAGACATCGCGGTCGAATTCGAGCTCAAGAGAAAAACAGCAACAACAATAAAATCTCCGGTTTGAGGCATTTAGTACTTGTGTCGCCATCTCGTTTAACACATTGGAAATAAAATTAACAGGGTAATTTTATTTACACAAATACGCAAATACAACATTATTTTGTTTTCTCGTCGTGGTTTTAAAATTAAGACTAGAGGCACCCCTAGTGCATACGGCCAAGCGTTTTGTCCCGTTTGTCCTCTAAATAATTGTATTTTCAAAAATGCTTCAAAACGCGCTCAAAACAGTCAAAACGGTCATATTTCAGGATTTTATTAAAAATCTCCAGCGCTCTCAAGGAAAAATTCAAGGGCCGTACAACCTTCATTACGTCTTCATAAGTAACCTCCAAAAGAATGAATACTCTCGTGCATTCCTGAAACTCAGGTTTGTGTAGCGAAATTTGCCCATTGAGTGACGAGCGGTTCGCAGTACGGGCGAATGTGTCTTCCTTCGAAAGAGAAATTTTGGACCGGTCAAAACAATTAGGATTCATTCCGCACGACACGCCCGACCTCCAAGCCGACTTGCACGACGACGTCGCCGAGCCGCCGCCCCTTCTCGATGCTGAAGACATCGCTCGTCTTACGAACATGAATTGGTAACAGCTTGAAAAATGCGCAAACGTCAAGCACGAAGTGGATGCTTCGAATTGAATACGCATGCGTACAATTTTTGTACTAGGTGCGTGCGAATGTGGCCAATGCGTGGTGCTGCCCGACTTTGAGCCTGGGGGTGCCTTTGCTGTAGGGAAATGGGCAGCAAACTTTCCCACTTACAGCCAACCGGCTGCATTACTACGAACGAGGAGTTCACCCTCGTCTGCCTGAGCATTACGATGTTAAAAATATCGTACTTCGAGCTCCACGATAGGAAGCTGCCTATGCCCAAGGACATCCCCAGGTATATTATTGGGTAGTCAAAACGACTATTTAAAGTTGTAGAGGAGCTCAGTGGAGAGGGCGTCCACTTCGCACGCGGCGGACCCAAGTTTGATTCAGAAAGGGGGGGGGGGGGGGGCTGCTAGCTCAATGTAGTCACTTTCCACAAAATGCAAATAGCATATAAATCGGGTAGCGTCCGCTTTCCGGAGGTAACTGTCTCTGCAGGAATTGCAGCCAGCCATTGGTCCCGATCCCTTTGATCTTTCGGAAGCTTGTGCAGACTTTGCCGCACAATGCCACTTTCGGATGCAGAACCTTGGAGCAGCTCTCCACGCAACATCTTGGGTGTATTCTTTTCGGAGCCGATCATGAGCATTAACCATGGGCATCACTACTCATTTCCAACTCTTCGATGTACAAAACAACTCACTTTAAAGTGTAGAACAGCAAGTGGAACAAGCATAACTGCAAAGCAATCACACAGCAAATGCTTCGCGCAGAGCACGTCGTCTGCTGCGTGCGACCCAAAAAAAAAAAAAGAAAAAAGAAAAAAGCGTTGGTCGGGTGTAGTACGTGACTTCCGGCACTCTCTCCTCTATATTTCTCCGACCTCCTTGCGCATGTTTCCGTTTTGGTTTCGAGCGGTTGGGTTTCTTGGCTTTATTAAAAATACACGGGTCTCTGTAGCAAAATATTAATTGAATAGTCTTCCAAACACCATAATAAATCGCCCCAACAAATTAAATAAAAAAAAACAGGGGGAGGGCGGGTCAGCGTCTTTTTAAGTCACAGACGCAGCCGACGCTACGAGCTAATAGGAGTTTTCGTAGATCGTTTCGCCGTTGCACAATGCTCTCCGCAACCCGCTACAATACCCGGAACTTTACAGTCAAGGCCATCGGCGCGGATTCAGAGCCTGAATATCTACGAGTCAAAAGATCCAACGGGACGAAAGATCCACTAGTGGATATTCAGTCTCGTTGGATATTCAGACATATTGGACATTCAGACCTGGTTGAATATTCCTCCTCGTTGGATATTCAGTCGAGGTGGACATTCAGGCCTGGTTGAATCTACCATCTCGATGGATATTCAGTCACGGTGGACATTCAGACCTGGTTGGATCTTCTGTCTCGTTGGATATTCAGACTCCTTGGACATTCCGTCTGAGTTGGACATTCCGTCTCAGTTGGACAGTATTTTTCGATGGATATTCGTCTCTGCCCGCCACGTAACCAAGGGGATACCTGATTTGAGCAATGCGTTTTGCATTGTTTACGTATTTCGAGGTGGTAGATCTTGGAATTCTTAAAAATAATGCTGGTTGTTCAGGCGGATTTAGGCTTGTTAAACTTGGCTGTTAAGATCATAATGGAACAGCGCGAATTTTACGAGGACAGAGGAAGGAACTGGACAGGACGAGCGCTCGTCCTGTCCAGTTCCTTCCGCTGTCCGTGCAAAAATTCGCGCTGTTCCATTATGAATACATACCAACTCGCCCAGTTATCCTGGCTGTTAAGATCGACACAATTTTGAAATTGCCTAGCTGCTTATAAATAATTCTGCTTGGATTTAAGTTGTCTATTTTTATGTGGACCAACCTATTTTAAGAAACCGCTGGCTCTTGTTCGTTTTGGATACGAATGCGTGTGGCCTTCGCTGGCGTACGCCCGTGTCGAGGCGTACCTATACCTTCCTCCCGCCGGGGTCTGCTTTTTGGGGTTGTCGGAAGAATTCGGGTGTCGTTGTTCCCCGGTGCCTCCTCTACCAACCCTTTTCGGCCTTTGCCGAGGCACCTTGGCTGGCTGCTTGGTTGAGACGGCGGCTGAGACTGCAGTGGGAGCTACGTGCCTGCCGGACCAATCAGCCACCTCCCTCTTGTCACCTGACCCGGCTCTCTGCGCGTGGGTATGAGCGGAAGCGTTTGGACGTTTCGAAAGAGAGGCGTAGGACGTAGCTTCCACGGCAGTCTCAAGTTTGGGGTGAACGGAGTATAGGGCCTAGGCTGTACACTTCCCGGTTTGTACCTAAAAGCACCGATATACATCCGCCGGTGTCGAAAATACAAAATCGGTTAAAACCGAAAACCTTCGTTTTTTTCATATTTTAGAGCAAGTGCTGGGGTTTTTCACCGGAAAGGTCCTGTAGATTTAACCGACAAACACCGATAAACGTTCGCCAATAATAAAAATAAAAATCGTAAAAAAACGGCTTTTAAATATTTTTTGCTAGCAATGTTTCCTATTTTCACTGAAAAAGTCTTACGCAAACTTCAGTCAAGCACATTATCTTGCCCGAAATCATGCACTTTGCCTTTATTTCTTTTGTGACCTACGTGGTCTTGGACTTTTGGAGGACGGTAGCTTTATTCCCCTGTTCTCCAAGGTCAGCGGTCCTCTTGGGCCACCGTCCTTGAAAATCACTATCAGTGGCCAGAGAGGCCAGTCACAGCCGGTGCTGCTGTTCTCTTGAGGTGAGAACAGCCTCAATGCCTTTGTCCCATTCAAGTCAGAACGGGAGAACAGTGTGAAAGAGATTATAGTCTTATCATTATTTATTTGGGAGCAGCATGCTCGATAAATTACAGGAATGAAATAAACATAACACATTGTATATCTCAGCCTCAGTGGGCATTCAGACCTGGTTGGATATTCAGTCGCGGGGGACATTCAGGCCTGGTTGGATCTTCCATCTCGATGGATATTCAGTCGCGGTGGACATTTAGGCCTGGTTGGATCTGTCCGTCTCGTTGGACATTCGGACTCGTTGACATTCCGTCTCAATTGGATATTTTGTTCTCAATGGATATTATGTCTCGCCTGTCACAGTAACCAATTGGGTGTCTCGACTCGTTGGATCTTCCGTCTCGATGGATATTCAGGCCGCAAGCGATCGGCGCGCAGGCTGCAATCGCGGCTTCTTCGTTGCGGAGGGCTTAGCGGTGGGGGAAACACGGTCTACAAAAAGTTCCCTATTGTGACCAATCAAGCAGCATCAAAATCGCAAGTCACTGGGGCCTTTTTGTTTAGAGATTCGTTCAACGATGTCAGAACACGCACAGAAACATGACGACCACCGTGATGACGCGCTTTTGTACGCAGTCTCGATTGGTCCCATCCGCTCATAGCGTCGGCTGCCTCTGGACTTAGGGTGAAAACGATGTATAGCAGGGGACTCAAACACTGCGTGCCCGCGGCGCTCACGTTGGCCCGCGACTCCCAGGGACGCAGCCTCAGCGAACATCCCCAGCTAGCGAGGCCCCGTTCCCACACGTCGAGCGCTACATTCGCTATAAATATAGTTGTACATGGTCGACTCATTTAGCGCTCGAAAAGAGCTCTGGTCATATAGCATGTTCGTAGCATTTTGCACTATTCTCTCTTTTCTCCGTTGGGGGGAGGGTTGAGTATTCCTTCATGTTAAATATTTGCCAGTCCTTCTTTAGGGAAATCAATCAGTCGCGGCAATATCACTTACTAGGCTACAAGTGCGAGCTCTTCTGTTCAGAAAGGCACCTCGGTTGCACTGAACTCTTGCTCAGCAGGAGGAACTGCAAGCTAATGAGATTAGGCCTCCGGCCGCCAGAACGTACCTTTAAAATACTGGATTTCTTGTTTCAAACTCTTATAACATCAGGGTCGGTTCAAAGTAGTCGTATATGCAAATAAAAGCCTAAATATAGCAAAACGGTGAGCTTACACAGAGAAGAAAGAACAAGGCACCTCTACAAAAATTCACTAGGGTGCCGCAGGGACAGTCAGCATCTTTGCAACGCTAGACACCACTGCTGGCTTTTTTGTTTATTTCTTTGTGCCCAATATAACAAAATATAACGCCCCCCGCGCCGCCGCCCAGTTGGCCTTCGACCTGTCGGGGATATGCGCTCATAGTGGCCCTTCCACCCGAATGAGTTGAGACCACTGATGTATAACAACACGACTAGACCTAAAAAGAAAAAAATGTCTGCGTTGTGGTATTGTGGTTTGAACATACTCAGCGCAATAACACAGACTGTATTTTCTTTTGTTTTTAGTTTTAAACATATATTTAGCCTCCTAATTTGCCCAGCGTCCTCATATAAATTGTCAGCGATCGTCTCCTCCAATCGACTCTTCCGATCGACTCTTCCATTTTTGGAGCGTGTGAGCCGGCGAAGAGATTGGGTGTGGTGAAGATTTTGTGTCCTTTTGGCAGATTGCGAATGTGTCGAAGATTTGCACATGCGTAAGTATGAGCGCACAATTTCGAATGGGATTTATAGAGGTGGTGACGTTTGCTGCTCGGCGAGGGCTCTGAACAAAACCATCGCACATTAAGGGAAATCTTTCCGACGAAATTAATCTCAGTTTTCGTATACGTTGCTTTGCTTACATCGGCTGCATGTTGTTTGACGTTTGTTCCTTCATTCTAGGAAATCTAAAGGGTCTACTTTGCCGCAGATCTCAGCGATCGCCTCTCCCAACTCCGAGCTCTTTGCGGGAAAATAGACGCTGCAGATTCCTTGGAGTGTTGGGTATGTGAGAGAATTTTCGAACATTTTTGTGCACTACCGTCTTTTAGTTCTCGTCCGTCCAAAATGTAAGGAGGGAAAACACGCCCGGGGGAACGCAGCTTATGCATGTTCGAAGTACATTCTACTCTGACTCAGGGTGATTAGTATATAAGCACTCGATCAATAAATATATATATATATTTTTTTCATGCGAGCTCAAGGATTAGATATCAGATATGATCCATTCTCGCATGTACCACCAACAAAAGGAAGGTGAACGAGTCGTTTTAAAAGACCTACTTTATTCCGCGGATAGCGCAGATAAATAGACAATCACAGGTAGCAAAAATGCAAAAATAGAAAGAAAAGAAAGCTTCTGCATTGAGACGTCGCTAGTGAATTTGATTTAGGGTCCAGCTCATTTCCCGGTAGAAGCTGTAGTTTGCGCGTTCAAGTTTCTGTTGTGTTCCGATGGCCGCTTTGTTGTTTTTTTCTCCCCTGTTTGGCGTTTTTCTTCTTGGCGACATCATACAGTCCAGATGACACCAAAAGGTTCGTACCTGCAAAACAAAATGGGCGGTAAGAAGATGACATCTGAAACTCACTGACAGCTTAAGGAACGCAGCGGCATGGAGTTTTATGTTCACGCTTCTTGCGTACGCGTGAATCGTTTACGGGTGTTCCCAACGGCTAGTACCGCAATCTCATG
Source organism: Ixodes ricinus (assembly GCA_037355805.1). Taxonomy (NCBI): domain Eukaryota; kingdom Metazoa; phylum Arthropoda; class Arachnida; order Ixodida; family Ixodidae; genus Ixodes; species Ixodes ricinus. The sequence continues at coordinate 65,048 of JAZHYW010004256.1, forward strand.
GGGACTGATACCGTAATACGCTTTTCGGTATTCACCACGTACCGTGCGTTTCTTACGCCGTCGATGACAATAAAGGTCGTTTCGTCGATCTGTTGTTAGTCAATTCACGTTGTTTTCATCGTAGGGCCGCTCTTTGAAAAGGGTAGAGAAAGAGAGCCTGTATCCCAGAGAGTTTCCAACTGCTCGTTGGGGGTCACGTGGCGTCACCGCCTTTCCGCCCGCTTTCCTCCTTGCCACACGACAACGCAGCGCATGCGCACTTGCGACCAACCTCCGCAGGAAGCGTCTACCATTGACTTGCAAACGTTCCCCACGGTTTGAGATGGATCCTCTCTTCATTCTAGTCTCTCTGTGAAGGATATCCAACCGTCGCGCTGCTAGCGGCTTAGTTGGGAACTACGTCCATGGGGACAGCAACAACGTGAAATATTTGTTTGTGTTTTGGCGCAGCGCTCGTCTGCTGGAGCCGAACGCCGCGTCATCGATCGGTGCTGACTCGTGTTCAGTCAGTGAAGCATCAATGGAACGCGAGTGTCAGCTGAACGATGACTCAGCACTCGTGCTCAATGAGTGCCCCGTGCTCGATCGAGGAAGGTGACTTAAATGATTCACTTCACAGGCTTTCTGTTGGGTAAACACTGAGCTCTGTGGAACACAAGCTTGCCAAAGTGACCCATGCAGTTTGACCTTCTCGCCAATACCGAATTATTAAGTTCTCCTTTTTTTTTGCTTGGCAATAAATAAATAAATAAGGAAAAAATATTATATGTCGAATTAAAAAAAATATTCTCGCTTTGCCCCGCAGCTAACAATTAAATGTTTTTATTTTTTTCTTGACGCATAGGAGGTTGTAAATGCTATACACTTTGGTGTTATGACTTTGAATGTTTCCACAATCGGAACCAATCTCTAACCCACGATTAACACGTACGTACCTATGAGCACAAAAGAAAGACCTTTTTTTTTGTGACGGCCCGAATCATTGACCCTCGTTACATATACACAAAAAAGAGGAGTTTTCACAATTCTTGTGACGATTCACAATCAACGAACTAAGGAAATTTGCACAAATCGGTGGCGAAATTCAGTCTCAGTATAGCTCAAGTCAACCAGCGGTCGTCGCTGGAGAGCAAAGTAAAAAAATAAAATAAAAATAAATAAATAAATAGGGCAGATTTATTTGATTTATATAGGATTGATTTGATTTAAATTACAGTAGCTAAAATAGTATTTTAAACATGGCAGATTGATTGATCAATCCGTTCGATCGCTGAAAATAACGTGGAAGTCTTACTGTAAATATAACGGTTGAATAAGCAACTTCTTATTGATGCAAACCCTGCCGTACAAGACCAAAAGCCGCTTCATTTTGTAGTTATTGAGGAAAGCTGTTGTTTTTCGCTTTCTGATCTGCTTGCCATGTGACATTACTATTCTTGTTTACATTTTTTTCTTTCGCGTTCTAGTTTGCTGGCAGTTGGACAGTAAGTAACTGAAACGCAGCGGAAGCTAGAAGAAAACTTCGATGCTCTGATTTGCTCAGACAGAATACCTTTTTGTCCTTTTGGTTAAGCTTGTTATAAATTCTCTTTGCCCCATTGTTTTTAAATTTAAATGAAAAATAAAAAAATACATAGGAAGCATCATGTCATACACATGGTAAATATACATTTTTTTAAATTATTTCTTGTGGGAAAATTTTGACTTAAATCATCTCAGCAAAACCGGTGTTATCCAGATTTAAGTCACGATCTAAATCATCCTGATTTTGATTCTACAACCAGCTAAAATTGTGACGAGCCCGTCGTTCGGTCTTCCTTGTGTGTGCGTTGACGTCATTCTGTCGCGTCTTCGAAGGAACCGCGGAGAAAGCTTCATTGCGACTCTTTCTCACCGAATGTGTGCATCCGTCGGTCCGTGCCAGGAACCGTATTTTGTTTCACTGTAGTCCATGACACACTCTAAAAGTCCAGTACGATTTCACGCACAACACTCGGAAAGCCAATCAGCGCAGCTTACGGAGGCAGCTCAGCGAACGACGATGCCTAAAACATACGTTTAGACCAAAAAAACGCACACTGAGTTGTGACATTAAGCAATGCAAAACGTCACGCTTGCATTGCTTAATGTCACAACTCAGTCTGCGTTTTTTTGGTCTAAACATGTGGTTCGGCATCGTCATTCGCTGAGCTGCCTCCGTAAGTTGCGCTGATTGGCTTTCCGAGTGTTGTGCGTGAAAGTATAGACGCACAGACTTTTTTTAGAGTGCAGCTTCAGACATGCAGGGCGCGGCGAGTCCCACGAATTTCATTATCGCTCCGCCGCAGCCATTGAGAGTGCGGCATTCATCGATACGATCACCGAAGAACAAATCGGAAGGATAGGAGGCCCCGTCTAATTGCTGTCAGTGACTCTAATAGTAAGAAAGATGGCAAAACTCAGAACGAAACAATACTTACTGTACAAGTTGGAGTTGAAGATACTGGAGATATCTTTCTAATTCTATGTAGTCGCTGAAAAATAACAATTAAAAGCGACGTTAGAATGCGTTCTCGAGACGTCAGTTTCTCGGATATATGTAAAAGCTGCTCAACCAATTTTAAAGGTTCTGCAGTCACCGCGACATTTGTTCGTAAGTAAAAACGGCTCGCGTGTGAGCATCCTTTAACTAATGCGCACACTCTTTGCATGAAACGTTAGGAGTAAACAAACCCGGGTTTCCTTACTCCCTTCTCAAAGTTAAGCAAAAGCACACTATAAATGCAGACTCAGCCAAAGGCATAGATTTTTCGTTTTTTGCAGCTTTTTTTTCTTACAAGGACACTCATCGCGACACCAGCTCTTCAAAGTTATTGGTGCTCTCACACATTTCCGTTCGAGCGCTTTCGACTGCTTCGTAACCGCCTTTTACCGCTTAAGGCTGATACTCACATTTGCGTTTGAGTGCATTCGACTGTGCTGCGTCGATAAACGAAAGCGAGTCACCGGCTCATCGTGCGCTTCGTGTGAAGCGTGGAATCCAATCCAGCGGAATAACGCTTGGCACGCGACATAAGAAGCATGGGATGTCCTGGCTTCTCGCAGCCGCAACGCAGTCAAACGCTGTCAAACGCAGCTGTGTCTAGAGGTCTTTAGTGCGAAGGAACACACTGACACGCTGACGCCATTTATTAGGTAGCCCCTGAACTCTTCCGGTCTGCGTATAACTATGTACAGGAGGCCTCGTGTTAGTTGCAAGATCAGGGCTACGCACTACCCATGAGAAAAGGTCGCTTCTAACATTGTCAGAAATATTTAGAAACCATAGTAAAATAATGCTGGGTAAACATAACTAGGAAAGTGTATACGCAGATCGAAAGTGTAACCGGTAGATGGCGTGAGTGTGTTCTTCCGTCGCGAGCGGTCGCATTTGCGCGCAACGCGTCGAATGCAAATGTGCGAGCCAGTCTTTACAGTTTGCGTTCCGAGTGGGCCAGATTGGTGAACGGATGAGAAGTTTTTAATGCAGACTGTGCGTGTTTTATCTTCTGAACTAAAGGAATTCTGAATGACGAAGTCAAACTCGAACACTGCTTGGTTCTGAATACTGGAACCTCCTTTAGGGCTGTCCACACGAACATGTGTAACAAATCCGTTACGCGAGCGCGCTTTTTTTTTTTTTTGGCGGACGAATATAACGTTTTTTGGACGAATCCGGTAGTTTTCACACGTTGTTTAGAGTACAAGAGTTAGTGAGAACTGGCGCTTGACCCCGGAGAAGGCTTATAAAGAATGCCACCAAACTTCAGGCGCGTGGCAGGTTTCTTTATAACCGCTGCGAAAGGACGGATCCGGTAGAAAAACGTCAACACCAAAAAAGACGTACACGCGAAGCGCATCTGTTGTTTCATTAGTTGCAGATATCTCTAATAGACGGCCTGGTCTGGGTCAGGAGGCGTTCAGAATGTTCTGGATCCGCACGACTTCCGGCAAATTTTCACAAGTGTTAATAGCAGTGTGACAGCCTCTGTGCTTTGGCAGAAGCGACATCGGTAGTTTAGTCTTGGTTATTATTGTGCCCTCTGCAGTGGTCGGCGGATTATGTTCTGATGCCGGCGTGCCACTGGTTATAATAAAATTAAAGAAGCAAGTTTTTTTGACAGGAGCAGGGTCGCTTCCAACATAAATTGTTACGGCGTGGAATAATGGCGGCAGCTGGCTAAGTTTCCAACTTACCGAACAGAACAATACTAATATTTTTAGCAGTTTTCTTCGTTCCTTACACACGAACGACACACGAAGAGTTCGGATTGATTATAGCTATTCAAATACAAAAACAAAGACATTAAACAACTTGCAGAGCGAGCAGGTTGCACTTCAGCGGTACTGCATATACAACACAGTGATTTGTTTTTGGAAGGCTATAGTGGCGTCACAGTAAGTGATTTTGTCATGGCTGTGAACAGCTTTTCTTCAGGCAAAGTGAGTACGAAAAATAAAGAAGGAGGAAGTTAGAGGCTGTGCACAACGAAGACCAGTGAACCTTCGAAGTTATCTTTTCTGGAGCTCATGCTGGTTCATGGGAAAGACCGCGACCCATCCTACCTTCGACGACGGCTCCCCGTGGAGATATCCGGGCTCCAGCACCGAATAAGCGAATTAATGCGCACCTGCTCACTTCTTCTTCTTCTTGGCCACGACGGTGACCTGGGAGACGCCATCCCCCGGGTACGGACTGACGTTCTCCGGGATCTTGCCTGGCGCAGTGCCGATGACCGTCGGGTGGCTGTGGTTGATGTCGTCCGTGGCCGGGTTGAGCTGGAACTGCTTCTGGAACTCCCGGGTGCCGTAGATGATGCCGAAGTTCGTGTACCTGAACGAGGGCTGCTCGGCTTCGTAGCCGGGTCCACGCCGGTCAGGATTGGGTAAGACCACGCTGGCGCCGTGAGGCACAGCAGCACGAACACCAGGCAAAGTTGATTCTGCGGAAGGAAAGAGGCAGATTTTGTCATTGAAGGCAATCAACGTTTGGCGGCTTTAGATATTCGAGGATGTCCCTGGTACTTGGCGTCCTTGGGGGACAACTTTCTGTTGTAACCTGCACTAAGGGAGGAGTGCGCGTGGAATAGCTTTGTTTGGATCTCGGTGTGCACGAGGGCATGGGCGGACATACGGCAAGCAAGTGTTCGGAAATGCATCTTTGGCGCATCGAAACGCAAGGAGGGCACGCCAATCAAAGGGCAACATAGATAACCTGCAGGGAAGACGCGATGACGGGGCCGCCAAGTGTGCGCCGTCATTAGTTGAGGTGCGGGGGGGGGGGGCAGAATGACGTGGACGTATTTCGCGGGTAAACGGACGCGCGAGGTGCGCAAGGAGCAGACGAACTTGCACACCGTACAGCCTTGATTGTACTCTATAGTCGGATACAAGTGAAGGATGCGCCAAGCACCAGCACATGGAAGGCACGGCATCAAATTGCTTCGCGGACCAAGTGGTAAAGGCCTTAACGAGTTCAAGTGACGGCAGCGCGCCTTGCGCCTCGGTAGCGAACTAAACGCGCATCGCGGAAGAGCAGTGACTATACTTCGTTTCAGCATAGCCCAGACGCAGCCGAAGCTACGAGATAATTGGACCAATGAAGCGGTGTTAAAAGCGCAAGTCACATAGGTCTTTTCTGTTTATGATTGGTTCAGTGATTATAAAACACGTATGACGAACTCTATAATGGTGCGCTTTTGTCGCCGTCTTATTGGTCCCATCAGCTCGTATACCGTCGGCAGCGTCTTGACGGTCGTACCACTAAATGCAAATTAATTAGACTTTTACGTCATGCCTCCAACGCTACGCCAACAGTTTACTCGCTTAACAACGCTCTCCTCACCCATGTTTGTTGACACAAATACGTATCTCGGCGTTCACGTAACTGATAACCTTTCATGGCAAACTCACGTTGACTACGTAACATAGTAACGTAAATCGTACTCTCGGGTTATTACGGCGAAACTTTTCTTTAGCCCTCTCTAGTTGGAAACTTCTGCTTTATAAAACTTTGGTAATACCAAGACTTCAATACACTTCATCAATTTCGGACCCCCATTTAAACTCGCTCATTCTTATACAGACACCATTCAAAATCGTTTTGTGCGTTTTATTTTTTATAACTACTTCCAAACTGCTAGCGTCACAGCAATGAACTTGAATTTAAACTTGCCCGATCTCGCTTTACTCCGTAAAATCTTTCGCCTTTGTGTTTTTTCACAAAATTTACCATTTGAACCCGATTCTCAGTGACTCACTTTTCCAGCCGCCTTCATACATCTCTTCCCACAACAACCATCTGTTCAAGGTTGGCGTGCCCAAGAGTCGAACCAATTTGCATTTTTGTTCCTTCCCACCACATGCAGCGACTTGAACCACCTCCCAGTCCCCATCGCTTCCATCACAAACACCAACCTGTTCAAATATGGGATTTATAATCATATATTGTAACCCTGCCTATTTTTGCTTTGCTTATGTCGTTATACCTTTTACCCACCCCCTCTGCAATGCTTCGGCCTTAAGAGTAAATACATAAAAAACTTGGAGGACGCTATCGGGCCCCGTTCGCAAAGCCTTCTCATTCCCTTCTCACGCTCTTCTTGTCAGTGAGCAGAAAGTGTGGCGGACGCTCCTGGTCAGTAGCGAGTCTGGCTCGCAACCAAAGGGTCGTAAGCCCGAATCCCGCCTAAAACTCTTTAAAATTTTCTTTAAGGCACATGAATGCTTTATAAAAGTGAAATCATTCGAGACATGCGACGACCTTTAATTCGCATTACATGCTATGTTTTTTAATCCCTTTCATTCCACGCGTAACGTCACGTTTCACGTGAACTTTGTGGGTTGTTTTAAATTCTCGCGTCAGTGTGACGTCATGACTTTATCGACCTAGATCAGAGATCGTTTGCATCACGCCACTGAGGCCGGATTTTCTGCGACACGAGCTCCTTAACGCTATCGCGTTAATGAATAAATAAATGAGGGTGCATTCTTAACTTTACCTCACTATTTACTTTGTTTCAGCTTAAGTTCAGACGTAACCGACGCTACGTTGTAATGGGACCAATCAAGCAGCGTCAAAAACGCAAGTCACTCGGAGTGTTTCTGTTCATGATTGGTTTAGTGATGATAGAACACATGTGAGGAACACTATGATGGCGCGCTTTTGATGCTGCCTAAATTGGTTCCATCAGCTCGTATACAGTCGACTTCGTCTGAACTTAAAAGAAACGAAGTATAGTATTCTACTTTTCGAGAAAGTTTGTCATACAAAATATGGCGCCCCGTAATCGCAGAATGTGTGAAAAACAATTGATAATTTTTGTTTATAGACCAACACATGACTGTGACGTCACGCCTCTGTGGTGGCGCTGTTGTCGCCACGGCGCATGCGCACAAGCTTCACTCACGCGAATCTGGTTTCCGCACTCGCGCAGTGCCCACACCTGGTGTGGGCAAACGTGGGCTTGTTTGGAAACAGCGTGTCGGTCTATAAAAAAAATAACGTATCCTGATCCCGAGCTTTCCCAGTAAATCAAACTTGTTCAGTACTTAGGTTTCAGTGACAACTAAATCGATAATATGTAAGGGTGCAGGCGAGCTGGTGAATGTTAACCATGTTGAATAGACTGAATACACCTGAGACTGGGGCAGAAATGAACACACAAGGTGAAGGAACAGAGAAGGACTTTTCCCTTTCTGTTCTTCGACTTATATGTGCGAAAGAAAGACGTAGCGCTCTGCGTGTAGGAATACTTTCGCATTCCTACGCGTCTGATGTGTCTCTGCCGAATTTTTCGAATCTCGTTACCATGTAAAAGTTTGGCAGAATTGGCTGAAGTCAGCTTTGGTTCAGATGTAATCGCATAATTTGTTCACATACTTATTATAGATTGTAACTAATTTATCAGCTGGATGATTGTTAATGCGGTAATCACAAGTGTATTTATTACGAAATCATGTATGAAAACATTTCACGAAAGATAATACAGTTGTTTCCGACACAAATGAAAAGCAAGCCCGAATGCAACTTGATCGAAAACCGTTTTTCGTTAGTGATATTCACTATAAAAAGAGCTGCCGGATTCTTTTGTGAAATAGAATGAAGAGGATATTCGAGTAAACCTGACTATAGAAAGCACATGTTTTGTGCACGCTAAAAATAAACGAAGAAAAGGGACAAAAAAGTAGGAATTGCGAGGTCATATCATTCCTTTTTCTCCATGTCCATTGCTAAGATGTCTTCGTACCAACGTTCCAATTGTGAACAGTTCCCGCAAACGACAAGGTTAAGTTTGTGATCCGGAACGGCAAGTGACAGTCAACAGGTAAAGAGTTTTGGCTTTTTTTTGTTTTAGATCAGTAGTTTACGTTTTAGGCTGGCAGGCTTGTATGAATACGTCTGCTTATTTCTGGATATGTTTCCGTGTGGGTTTTGGCACTTCTGTCCTATTTTGTTCAGATTTATGTACACGGTACCTTTAGCTACTTGTGGCCTGGAGGAAATCCGAGAATCCCCTCAAGAAAGGGGCTTTTTTTATTACGTCTGCTGCCGACGGGTCATTTAGGTCGTTTCTACGGCGTACGTTGACTGTGAATTGAGGGACACTTTGGAGAAGAATTACGGGACATTCTTGAAAAAAAAAAAGCATTTGGCATTTTTGCTTTTTCTTCAGACATTTCCTGGTCGCCCCTCTAGGCGCTGCACCGCGTAAACGTTCGGGACGTACGTACTTCCGAACTGGGACAACCCCGCGACTCTTAGTCACGCGCTCGAAAGCACGGCTTTCGAAATTCACTTCCGAACCTCACAGCCGGGGAATCGCTGAGGCGATACAAAGAACGCCGCGCGAAATATTTTATGGGCGCCCACTGACGCGGAATTTGCCATTCACGAGTCGCTGCGGATTACTCATCTTAGATAACGATATGAAGGTGGAGTGTTTGGATAACTTGAAAGACGCCGAGAAGCGCGCACCTAACTGCAGTCTCTTTCCGGAACAAGAGGCTCAATGTTGATGCCGTGACATAGTAAATTCTGACCGCACGATTGGCTGAGCGCCGACACGAAGGCCGCGCCACCTGTACGCGAACGTCAGCGTCGTTGAGGTGTTTCGGAGCATTTCGGCGAGGTTATACATTTCACACACTTCACATATTTGGGCTTTCGTCGTCACGTCATACCGTTCGCATTGAGCGTTCGCTGAGCTTGTCTTTCGTTATGAGGCCCACGTAAATGGAAGGATGTAAATATTTACAGCCGTGTTTCTTAAGCAGTCAGTGACTAACCATAGGCTGTATGACTAGAAAAGAAACGAACACCCACCTAGTTCGAGAGCATTTTGAACTGAGATGCTATTGCCTCGATGCCAGATGACGTTCGATCAGTATACCGACGTTTGCTTGCTCTTCGCGCGGGAGACCTGCGACCGTGAAATGCGGCCGTGACCAGGTCTAGCGCTTTACTAAACGCCTTCATGCTGATTAGCTGTAGTCTTTGGTAATGCTTTCGTCGAGACTTCACGAAAGCCGATCATGCCTGACAGTATAAAGTCCGGCTCGCTCCAAGGCTGATCCTGTTTCAAAGAGCGGCGTCTTTTGTAGAACACACAGCGACAAACTTCAACCTATGCGCAAGTTATACAGGGCCGTCATCAATCACCGAACACATTTTTTAATGGTTAGTCCGCAGGCGGTGCATGGAAGACGCATTTTTCGACGGCTCCAAACAGATCGTTCCGCAGCTGCCATCAGCATAGGCTACCGTTTTAATCTCACTTCTTATTGATCATCGTGAACAGAGCCCTGTCTATGACCAGTTGGTGTATATATATTTACCCATTCATCGCGGCCCGTCAGCCCCTGGCAAGGTTTGCTGAATGATATAGGGTGCAGTGCCGGGGCAGCGAGCTCCCAGATCGCTTCGTTTCTCGTCCGCCCTTAGGGGGATGAAGGTCAATGGGACCGCGGACGTGGCCTTCTGTTCACCGTTTACACTGGGGTACTTAACGGTGCTGGGGGTTCTCCTTGTCAGAAAACGCGCTTGCACGTTTCTGAAAGCCTTTAATACCGTTTTCCTCGATAGACACGACCGCAGGGCGGAATAATACCTTTGAGACTTGCTGCGCGCGTTAAGGATACCGGGGGACACGTGTTTTCACGATAAGAACGCCTTTTTTCGTTGTAAGTAGACAACCTCGCCGGTTGCCGCCGTGCTCGCGTTTCATGGATTATAATCGTGCTGCACGTTGCGAAGTGTTTCCTTGGTGGCATTAGATCAGGTATTGGATTGTTTGGTTCGTGCGACGCTAGATGCACTTCAGAAATGCGTAGCGACATAAAATTCGAATGTTTGCTAGTATCTCTCCTATGTTTGCGTTACCACTAAGCTCGATTGTCGTTCTCTCTGGGAGATTATATGAACACCGTGTTTGCGGAATGTTTTATATTCAGGGAGATTGGATTAGGTTAACTTTCCTTCTTTTTAAATTACAAGGATAGCGACTGTTCAATTAACGAGTAAGCGGCGGAGTGGGGGCAGAGCGAGATGCAGTAAACGATAACGTTGTTTCAGATAGATATACCCAAACAAGTTGCTCAAATATTTGCATAAAAAATACCATCAACCTTTATCCCCAACACTCTTAAAAATGTCTGTGCGTCTACTTTCACGCACACCACTCGGAAAACCAATCACCGCAACTTACGAAGGCAGCTCAGCGAATGACGATGCCGAAACATATGTTTAGACGAAAAAAAACGCAGTCTGAGTTGTGACATTAAGCAATGCAAGCGTGACGTTTTGCATTGCTTAATGTCACAACTCAGACTGCGTTTTTGGTCTAAACATATGTTTCACATCGTCATTCGCTTGAGCTGCTCCGTAAGTTGCGGTGATTGACTCTCCAGTGTTGTGCGGGAAAGTAGACGCTCTCAGACATTTTTAAGAGTGAACATCCTAGAATGCATAAAATGTAATATTTAAGCAGCAATTGTTAAAATTTGTTTAGAAGACATAAAGCTTGCTTCAGGGAGTGAAAAAAAGTTTGTTTATTAATTCCACACTAAATTTACCAGGATGGTCACGTGACATGAAGTCACGTGACCACAGGTTACAGTGTCAAGTCGTGGTGTCACGCGATGCCAACTTTTCCGCTAAATTTAGCGGGGAATTTAAAGTCACGTGACCTGACGTCACTCGACGTGACTTAACGATGCCAAGTCGTGGTGTTAATTTTGCCGCTAAATTTAGCGGGAAAATGCACGGACGGACGAACGAACGGACGGACGAATGTTTGGGTGTAGGAGGTTCCTATAAAGAGCATGCCACGTTTTAATACGTCGATGCAACAGTTAGTGACAGTGTTTCTTTATACAGGTCCGACGGTATGTCGTCTGCTCGCTAGCCAAAGCGGCGCTATGTTTGACAGGCGCGCCAATATTCATTTTGGCTAAGTAAAATCGTTCGCATATCTACAAGTCGTAATCGCAGATGCCTCTTCAAGCATTTTTGTTTCCAATGTAATAACGATAGTTTATATATATATATATATATATATATATATATATATATATATATATATATATATATATATATATATATATATATATATATATATATACAAGCGGTCATTTCACCCGAGTAACGATAGCCCTCCACCGCGATTCAAGAATTCAAAAGCCCCGTCTCTGCTGTAGCAAGGGGTCACGAGGTTGAGGGATTGAGCGATACCTCTTAAAAAAGCTGTAGTGCTCGATTGCCTACGCCACCTGGAGGGGGCTAGCGCAGGTGACTGATAGGACAGGTCACACGAGTGCTGCGTCAATGTTCGGCCTGGGCTGGTGTTTATGGAGTGAGAACACGAGTCTTAACCGAACGCCGATGTAGCGTTCGTGTCCAGTCCACGTTCTTTCTTGTCCTTCGGTAGAGGACGTAGATAATACGGGGTTGAGGCCTTGTCGTCTAGGAGATGCTGTATCGAGACGGGCGGGCATCCACCCCTCCCCTCCCCCCTTTAAATGATATAGGGTGTTTTACGTAGCACTCTTTTCTACACCCTCTGTACACCTCTCGTAAGTAAGGGGTGCTCCTGGCAGTAACGTCTTATATTATGGCCAAAAAGGGTGTATTACTGAAAATAAATGAACCGAAAGCTCATGTACGAAAGACACGGTTGCAGACAAGATGGCAGAAGTATCCGCGGTTACGTCTTACGCGAGCTCGAAGCACGTTTTCTATGTAGATAGTTTGAACGTGCCTGTAAAGACAGTTTTTGTACAACCAATGTGACAGACCGCAAAACAAAAAGAAGCACGCCTCAGGCAGCATCTGTATGATGTGTTAGCAATGTAACAGCGGCTTAATACATCACAAAAAAAAATTAAAGACGTTTACAACATCCTGTAATGCCGAATTAGAGGGCAGCTCTTGAGGAAGAGGAGGTAAGGGTACTGAGGAAAGGTATACCCCCTCCTCCCTTCTCATCCTTCCTGATACCTCCTCCTCCTCCTCCTCCTCTTCCTCTCCCTCGTCCTTCGCGTCCCCTCCCCCTCCGCCCCTCCTCCTTCACCTCCTCCCCTCATTCCTCAAGCTCGCCATGTCTGTTATGTCGCCATGTGTGCAGTGAACAGCGTGTCTTTTGAATGACGTACGTGCAGTGTGATATGGCGGCTTAGAATTTCTGAGCGTCGAATTGCAGACCCGCGAGAGTTAGTCTATAGGCAGGGATCCGTCGCATCTCGGCGGCCGGTCTCCCCAGGAGCGCCTCGCTCAACGGGGGACACCCACGGCGTGTGTCAAGATGGTTGGCAGGACTCGCCGAGGTCATCCACGTGGGCACGCATCGAGTGGCGGCTAGTATCGCGGCGCACCGTGCTCACGCCCTGCCTTTCGAGTTTCTTTTTCCCCCGCTTACGAAAAGCGGCCAGGAAGTGAGCGAGAGCGCGCCGAGAAGTGGTGTCTGCCGGAACGGCGGCCGAGGTCGCAAACGCGGCTGGGCTATCTGGTCCGCGCCCGGTTTGCCGAACAAAGGCAGAGCCGCGTCGCACCGTGACGGGAATCTCTGGTTAGGCAACTTTCCAAAGATTGCTTACCGCCACCATACCGGTTTATTATAACCCGACAAATGTTGTAAGATTATTGTTGTCGTTATTGTCCTCTGTGGTAACTATTCAAAACCTGCAAGCGTAACTGGAACCTGAAAAAAAAAAAGCTTTCAATAAAAACGGTTTTTGTTCTTTTAAAAAAATTCAGGCGAGTTTTTTTGTTGCTGTGCGTGGGAGGGAGATTGATGTCGAAGGCAACAGGGTGTTTTAGTTGATGTCAATCCGCCCTTTCGTTTTTAGATACGAATTTGGTGGTGACAGATAAATCCTTAATATACTTGACTTCGACACGGCACGCACAGCCAATGAGCTTGCTGCACTGGTGTGTAAGAACGCCGTGAATCACGTAGCGAGAGAAGTGAATACAATAAGCAAAACACTCCGTTTTTTAGAAGGTCGGTAAGTACGGAATCGCCAGTCATTGAATCTGCTTGACAATTACGTTTTTAGACAAATGTTATAAAACAATGGCTTTTTTTTACTTCCGCACTTGCGTGGCTGGCTGCCATATTTTTTATTGGGGGAGAGGGGGGAGGGGGGGGCGAGGGGGTGAAGATTGAAGTAGAAACGTATCTCACACAAACTCACTTTAAATTGCGCCTCCGGTTCAGTGCTATGATTTTCGTGTCGTCATTTTTTTAGTAAATAAAAATTTCGTAATATATATATATAGTTTTTTTAAGCTTTACAATTTTGTTTTAAAAAATATCCGTGAAAGTTACATTTAAGCGGTTTGGGCAGGTGAGTTACACGGCAGGGGGACATTATGTGGATGGCTAATCTTTCCGATAAGTCGGCTAATTACGGTTTCAATTAGAAACTTACTGAGCGTTACCGAAAACCACTGAATCAACTCTTTTTAGAACGACTTCAAAGCTCGTGGGAAACTCGGGGGCACTCCAAAGTTACCACTTGTGAAGCAGGCGCAAAGTTAGCAGTGGCGGAACGCGGATGATAAGATTATCATCTTGTTCCGCCACTGCAAGCTTTAGTTTTAGGAAGTCTATCTGTTGAATGAATTGGCAAATTTATTCTTCGCTGTGAATGTTTCTGAACTAAATTTAATGAGTGCAGCCATATATATAGAGCCGCACTCATTACATGACGCAATGCGAAGCGTCATACTTGCATTGCGTAATGCCACAGCGCGGACTTCATTTTGATGTCTAAACAGGTGATCCGCCTCATCACTCGCTGAGCTGATTTCGTAAGATCGCAGAGATTGGCTCTTCGAGTGTTTTCTGGATAAGTAGCCGCGCAGGCATTTCTTAGCGTGTGTAAAAGTGCAGATTTCATGGTTAAAAACAGGCTGATCTTCGCATATGTTCCCTTTGAATCTGAAATTAGAAATGCTAATGTATAGTAGCAATTTTATATGATAGATGTCCTTGCATAAAGGAGCTGACTTGAATCAATAGCTGTATACCTCCCATGTAGATTATCGGAAAATTGTCCTACGGAGATAAAATGTCATGCAGTGCATTCAGGCAAGGAGATGAATAGGCCTTCAAAATTTCATCAATATTAAGCGATTGGTTTAAAAGTTGACAGGTGAAGGCTGTGTCAGCCTTAATTTGATTGGCCGTCACCGTTGAAAGACTCGGTGACTCGCGCTTCGTTATGCCGGAGAACCTCATAAATTTCTTAATTATGTGGTCGAAGTCGAACGATCGCCGTAGATGCTTTTGATGAGCGATCAACAGGATAACAATGAAAACATATTTCTTTAGCTCTTAATTTTTTTTTAAAGTGAGCTTTTGAGAAAAAGCATTGATTTCTAAAAAGGTTGAACAAGAAGATATTCTTGGTCAGTGAGAGCTTAAGAAACAGAAAGCGTGGTTTATTATCCTCCTACTTCTTACTTCCTGATTGGTTCTTGGGCATTATTGTCGGCTGACGCCGGAATCTCATTGGCCATTGAGCAATATCTAAATTGTCATAAAATATAAAACAACGGCGTACAAAGGCACTAGCCGAAGAAGAAGTGGACAGTGCTAACTCTCAACAAAACATCTATCAAAAATATTTTTTTTCTCTTCAAGAAATGTTCAGTTGAAGGTCAGCCCCCATTTTGTTCGCATCTTTCATCAGTCCGTGTGTTTTGTGCGTTTGTTTAACTACTTTATAGTTATGATCCAACTCGCCTGGTTGCCACTTTATAGTTCAGTTCACGAAATGCTCGGGACTCCAGCATTTCGTATTCAATAGTGTTTTACACAATAAATGTTTAAAACAGATTAATTGAAAATAGTTGCTCTACCCTAAACAAAGAAACAAACTATATGCACCAATACGACCCCTATCTCGTATTACCATACGAAGGATCCATCTGAAGAATAATCTGAAAATCGGGTAGTTTTAAAAGCGAAATGCAGAATTTTGAGCTGGTTCAATACGATCTCTTTTACCTCATATACAGGTATTATAATCACTGACACACCGACTATTCACGGTGCTGTGCACCGCATCTTTCTTAAAAAAGTATTGCTAATTATAAATGTACTAAAAAGGCGTGAAAGTAAAGAAGGCCGTTTATCTGAGAGGGAAATATGTATTGACAATCGCGGGCAATTATATAATGTATCTGTGCGATCTTCGTTGAGAGAAATATGTATAATAGGCATGATGGTTGTTTATTTATAGTATTTATGTATGTGTGTCGAATAAGTACATAAAAAAGTTTTTCTTAAAAAAATATGTTTTTTTTGTTTTTGTTTTTTTTCCAGGGATATAGGAAAACGTTGTGCCTCAGTTTTGAGCGACGCTTTCTTCGCGTCCCCTTCGCGCGCTTATACAGCGCCATCTAGGGCGACTTGATTGATGGAAGAGTGAAACCGCGCGGAACGTTTCCCGCCTTTTTTGCCAAACACGGTGGGTGATCGACCTTAGTGGGCGCCAAATGGAAGAATAAAGAGCAAAGGCGCAAGACAGAACGCGCGCGGACTCCTTTGTTTTTCTTTCCGGATCTGGGGGAGGAGGGAGGGGGGGGACAAAAAGTCTGGCTTCCCTAGATGTCCGAAGATTGGTAGACATCACGTCGTGCACCCACCGAATCCAAACCGCCTTGAAAACAACCAGCGGCGCACGACGGTATACCTCACGGCCTTTGCAGCGCGACTTGTCGGGAAACTCCGAATAAGTGTCTGGCCGATATACAAGACAAGTGCTTAGCCCTGTAAACCGTACTCTGCACTCTCAAAAAAAAAAAAAAATGTGAGTTGACTTTTTTGTTGAAGACAGAGACAGAAAATCACTGCTAAAAACTCAAAATACAACTACAGAAAAAAAAAACGATGTGCAAAGGTACAATGAGCGTGACGTGTTTGAATCGCTCGTTGTCCCTGTGCTCATCGCATTTTGCATATTTCATCGTATCCTCAGCTTCGTCATTCAGTAGGATACTTCTATGGTCCGCCATGATTGACTATCGCCATGTTCTGTAGAAAAGAAAACTTTTTTGAAATTTTTTTAGAGTGTGATGAACGATTTTAGTTTGGGATTTCACTGATCGCATATTGTTTAGGGGGCCAAAAGAAAGAGGCAAAGAGTCAAAAGCCATGCTTCTCGGTACGAAAATCTGCAAATAGAGCGGACTATTTCGTGCCTTCATTTCTCTGGAAAGCTCTCCCCTTTTCACTGCGATGCATCCGCGGTGCCCAGAGCACGTCAGCCGGCCCCAGCTCACGCATTGGACACGAGGACTGCGTCACTTGGACGCACGCGCTCGTCAGCAATCAATCCGTCGTCGAATATTTGGTTTCGCGTTCGCGGCCCATGAGTGCCGCGACAGACGCTTCTCAACACGTGCGAATGTCAATTTGTGCGGGGTGCTTCAAAAGCACGCTGAAAACTCGGACTCATCGCATCCGGTGCCGTAAACACGTCGCGACGGCGTGATATTTCGTTTCGGTTTTGAGCTGAGCAGGAATGCTAAGGAGGAGGAAGTCGAAAAATCATTTCATGGCCCCTTTTTAAGAAACGGGCATTGGAACAGGGGTAGCGAGGGATGGGGGCGATCCCACCGTTCACTCGAAGCATGCCCTGCGTGCTATTCTGGAGGTGTGGCATCGCCCTAAGCTAGAGAAGTACTGACCGCATGCTGATAAACGGTAACGATGCAACGGCTGTTAAATATTTGTAGCGTCGTTGTGCTTTCATACCCCCCCCCCCCGGATGCGATTCTGTGCGCACGGTATGTTGCGAGTGTTCTTCCAGCTATTTATTGATATGGAAAGTTACTTCTGGCAGCGTTTATTAGGAAGTTTTAGCATGGCATTATCGCAGGCTCTGTCTGGACTCTGGAGCCGTATTGCTAACGGGAGCTCGCACTGTAACTTCGAAGCGTGCTGCCAAGAGCGCGTCAGGAGCGTTGCCGTGCCTGCGGTAGCCTGCGGTAACACTATGCTACAACCCCTCTCTCCTCTCGATTTATTTTTGAAATTCAGCGACATGCACACTAAGAAGCACGACGTCATACAAAAAAAGAGATAAATGGCCAAAAGTCGCCGATCTAAAGTATAGGCTACTACTTCAACATAACTCAACAAAGAGACGGCGTTACGGGCCGGGCCAGCTAGCCATTACGGGTATACTGTCGAGACCGGTTATAACGAAGTCGGTTATAACGAAATAGCGGCTACAGCGAAGGAATCACGATTCCCATTCCCTTTGCACTTCGCTAACTGAATTCGGTTTAAACGAAATAGCGGATAGAGCGAAGTGATTTCCGATTCCCATTGCCTTCGTTATACGGTCTCGACAGTACTCCTATTGGCTAGGTGGCGCAACACGTGGCCACGCACCACTGGCGCGAACTCTCCCGCGTGAGCGCTCTCAGGTGCTTCTCTCTTGCGTTCTCATAGACTTACTTCACCTGTCGTTTTTTTGGTAGTTATTTGCTAAACTTACGCTTGAACTGAATCCAGTTACAGCTTATTAGTCCGAATGCGTGCAGCACGATAAGCGCTCGCTTTTTCATTGTCCGACTCTGTCACGGCAATTGTCTCGAGACGTCCACTTGACAGTTTTCAGAGTCGCTTACCACGACGGTTTACCGAAATGCGCCGCACCGACAGCCTGCCAGGCGACGGACCCCCGCGGACGCGCCTCTGCCCGAAGAAAAGAAACAAAGAGGGAAAGTTGGCCCACCGTACTCGTTCGATAAAAGTGTGGGATGCTGTGCCGTGGTCTCCGAAGGAACGACGCGACCGGTTTTTAGAATTTCCGAAAAAAAAAAAAAATCTTGGCAAACTATGGTACGGGGATCTTTCTTTTACCCCTCCAACACCATCTGGTGTTCACGAAAAACAAGACCAAATAAAAAACAACATAAGAAAGTTAAAATGAAAAACAGAAACAAAAACGAAACGCCAAAAAACACACCCCGGTCAGTCGTGTGGAAAGGTTTCCGCGGGACTGCGGACGTTCACCATTAATTTTCAGTCACGTTTCGTTTTCTTGTTTTTTCTTTTTTTTTGTTTTCTTTCTGTTTCGTTTTCCGGATAAGTAACCGTGCTTTCACGCGTGAAAATGCGGCGCGTTGTTTCTTACGCGCGGTGGCTACAACTTTGCCCCTCCGAGTGAATGCAAGAACCGGGTTTCCCGCGAATACAGATGGCTACTTTCGCGTGGCACGACTGACTCGTCGAGTGTTATCTTTAAACGCGTTTGGCTCGCGAAAGAAAATAATAATATATAAAAAAGGCTTCGCATTAGCGCAGTTGCAAGTGTATGGTCGCGCTAGTAAAACAGACAAAAATAAAACAAAAAAAGCTTTGGCTTAATATTCTTGTTGCATATTCACTGAGCTTGGTTTTATGGATTTTTTCTGTTCTTTCGGAGGCGCGAGTGTCTACGGTGGAACATTGAAGCTGGTTACGGTGCGTGAGGTTTTTCCTTAATTGGTGGAGGCCTCGTGATTTGCATGCTGGCTTCCGTTCGTCCGTCGTATATCGCAGGGCGCTTTAACGGCGAACAAAACTTACCCGGCATCCTCGCGCCTGGCTGAAAACGTTCAGATTTTGTTAGTGCGAGAGAATTTCGCACGATTTCTGCAACACGGATTTAACCCCTGCATCGGTGAGCTGTGCACTGGCGTATAGTCCAGGTACGCTTGGATACACATGGCGGAAGCTCAATCGCAGCCAAGTTTCAAATGAAACTATCAGGGTGGCGTTAGATACTGGGTCGACGCCAAAGATGTCTCATTACGAATAATTGCTTTGACTCTGGGATCGAAAAAGTTTGTTGGAGATATATATATATATTATACTCGAGATCAATATTTTGAAGCGGATTATTCGGACACTAGCTCGTAGCAATTTTCTTCTCCACAGCGTGCAACGTTTCAACAATACGCAACATAATCAAGCGTTATGTCAACGCGTATACGTGCTCAAAGGGGGTATTAAACCCTATCCAGGATTTTATTCTTAATGACCCAGTGACCATTAAACTTAACGATCCAATGCTATTCTCGTTTTATTACTATTTTTAGGAGTTTACTATATTTGTAGCCCATGAAAACAAATGTACATCGTGCATTTCCGGAAATTTAATTCAGCGTGGGTAAAGAGCGAATCACGTTGAAAATTCTTTCGCAATTTGATGTAAATTTTCATATGGCACAAAATAACCAGGACAAACTGTATCGTCTGGTGGGGAGGACTGTGAGCGTGCTATCAGGTCATGTCTTAAGGGACGTGAAGCAGCCAATGTGTGTGTCATATATAACGGTGTTGTGCAGCCTCATACTCGAAGCAACGATGGTCAACAACCGTAATCTATCTTTCTTTGGCGTCGTCGAGTTGGCGAGGGCTTCGCCTCATCTTCGACTCAACCGCATTTTGACAACCTCTAAAATGAGCCAACTACGACCTTGACTCAGAACGCTGCTCAACCCGTTCAGGACTGGGAGTTCGTACAGGATCAAATAACATCAAGAAGACCGGGAAACGCCCTGGGCTGCCTGGTTTTCTTGCCAGGAGGCTGGCGTTTGTCCTTGAGGAAGTTTGTGTGACCCGCCGACTTCATCCGAGCAGCCATTGTTAACGGTTCGATTTGCTGTCATTCGAGAAAAAAAAAGAAATGTAGTAGACAGAAATAAACAGACTCATTTCTTTGTTAATTTTAAAATGCCTCTTAAGGTAGCTAATTAATCAATTACGAACAACCTTACACGACTCTATAGGTACTGGCAGCAAAACCTTCTGTTTCTTTTCACTGGATTTATATTCAGGTACTATATAAACAAAGAACAAAACAAATAATAACGATTAAAATCTTTGAATGTTAGGACCTTTATTAGTGGTCATTATCTTTCAAGGCGAGAGAATTTAGAGGTTGAAATATTTAGGTTAAAGGAAAAGTGGAAGTTTAACTCACATCAACGTGAAGGAAACTATATATCGCAGTGAGAAATCGGATATCCCTGCACCTTGACACCGTGATACGGTTTGAGCGGGAGGCCTTTATGGCGTAAACGGTGAGATGACGCTTTCGATAACATTGATTGACCTCAGGTAACTATAGCGCTAGCCGTCACGCATGTGTGCTCTATTCACGGAAAAATTGACGACTGATTGATCTCTATGAGGCTCTGTTCTGTAGCTTTCGTTTTCTTTCCATCTAATAATTGGTTCGAATGCTCAGTGAGCTTCGATGCTATCTCTATCCTACCCTCGAGACCTTCAAATGCTCCCGTTTTTCTTGATTGTTTTTTCTTACCGAGAAAGCGTTTCGAGATCGAAGGTCTGTTGACACGATGTGGACGATAAACGAGGGAAAGTCATGTCTGTCTTAATTTGGCTCGCGTACCCGAAGGGTCGGCTGGGAAATTGCTGGATAGCAATCTTGTAATGGAGCACCCATTGAGCCAGACACGAGTCCGAAGTATCCGTAAAACAAAATATATATAAAAAAAGACGTCGCTGCGTTTTTTGATAAAAGACGCAGCTGAGGTCTTTATTAGCTTCCTTAGCCTGTTCTTGACCTGAGGTATAATTGGAATTCGGTATTTACATGGGTCATTACGCATTACACGGGCGAACCGCAAGTATGTCGACAACAAACAAACAAAGCTATACAAAGGTAGCACAAGATAACCACTTATAGGGGGCCGAGATGCCTTTGCATTTGCGATTCATGACGATTGCTTAATGATATTAATCGTTCCTTCAAGAACCTTCGCTAACCATTGCTGCATAAAAGTAAAGCAAAACAAAAGAATCCTCATTGTTCCTGCCACACGTCCGGCAGGTGTCCTTTCTCTTAGGCAACGCTTAACGATCAATTAAATAAATATTCAGAGGGAAGGCTTCAACTCCATAAAGTTGGTGGGTTCGCCCTGTGCGCCTTCATGTTTATACATCATAGTCTCTCTAGAGATCCCACTGAAAATATTGAAGCTCGAACAATTTGCGATGTCCCGAATAAATTACAAAGTTATTTCGAAGTTGTCTGGACGGCATCAGGGGGATAATTATTTTTAAAGCGCATATCAACTTTCTCTTACCGCGATTTAACAATACCGTTGTGTTGGATGAACCTGAATTTTCAACATGAAAATAAAAATCCGAGAGACGGCAGTGTCTTCAATAATGTGTCATAGTCGCCACAAGCCAGAAGCCCTCTCTTTAGAAACGTGTGACTCTGTCTTACGTTCATTATAAACAGTATATGCACTGGAGGTTTCACTTCTTTTTTGCACCACCGCGGGAGCCTGTATTTTAAATCTGGAAAAAATGTATACTTGTACGGCAACTTAAGAGAGTAGATGTATACTTCGTTTCACCTCAAGTCCAGACGCAGGCGACACCACGAGCCGATGCGATTAATCAGACGGAGTCAAAAGCGCACCATCATAGAGTTTGTCATGTTTCATTGCGTGTTCTTTCGTCGTTGAACCAATCATAATCAGAAAGGGCCCAGTGGCTTGCGATTTTGACGGGGTTTGATTGGTCCCATTACCTCGTAACGTTGGCTCTGGTATAGCAAAGGACATTTGTGTTTAATTTCCCTCAGGTCTATCAGCAATGAAGGCACCCCAGACGATGGTTCGAGAGGGGTTGGGAGAGAAAGATCGGGGTAGGAATTCCTCTTCCAGTCACCAGAGACAAATCCAGACCTGTCCGCATGCAGAGGAAACTAATGACCCTGATGATAAGTGCATTATTCACTAAGGGCAACAATGTGCGACACCTCCTCACTTTGAAGTAAATCTGAACAAAATAAACGAATAAAAAAACAGGATTTGAAATAATGATATTTTTATGAAGCAAGAACAATCTATAAATGTTTGTTTAATTCTACATGATTTAATGTAATACAAAGTTCGAAATAAGATTAGATATTGCCGAGTGTATTGTGTTTTAGTTTGATATAATTTTGTGTAACTTTGTTATTCTTTCCCGCTAATTCTGGGCCTGTGTTGATCAGACATGTATCACAACCATCTGTTAATAAAATTAAATCTTTACATTGTTTAGAAGGTGCAACGACGACCCTCTTTTATCACAGAATATGTAAAAAATGTACAAGCCAGTTTTTTACCTCAAAAGTTCCTTCGACAAATGATGATGATGTGTCTTCAATATGTAGGACAGTTCGCGTGGTAACCTGCTCACTTAGCTGTCAATACAAGGAGACAGATAGTTGTCTATGAACCAGTTTTGTTGGGCTTCACAGGAGCCATTCTTTATGTTGAGTGGGTCTTTTTATAACCATTATTTCTTTACGCTAATCATAAGGCATTAGTATAATAGATTTAAAAGAAAAAACATATTCCTTCACATACATTTTCTACACTTCGCTTCTTCAATATACTACAGTGAGCAAAGTTTAGTTTGTATTGTCCAAAGTAAAGAAGAATATAAAATGAAATTCGTCCTACGAATAATTACCTATGAAAGGATGTCCAAAATGAAGCCTGGTGGGTACACTTTTATTGTGGTGTTACAATGTTTACAAATAATTCAACAACATTAACAACCTGTGTAGTTGCAAATAATTCAACAACATTAACAACCTAGTAGTATATATTTTTGAATAATGACTTGATAACTACGTAATATTTACGACAATATTTGATATAATTATAAAATGCTGCATAGAACCGCCCTCTTCGATGTTTGCTTTTCGTTGTATATTGAAAGAAATAATTTTAAACGGATTCATACTAAAAAAAAGAAAGCTTATCTTGCATTGTTTTGTCGCGTTTCTGACACAGTATTGACAGTATTGAAATTGTCAACTTAATATTATAAGATGAATCCTGCGTGGTTGTTTTAACTTTTTCATTTCTTGAGAGCGAAGAAATATATTTTAAGAAATCGGAAGTTTTATAAGTTATACCGACTACTCTATAATGAGAGACACGCAGAGAAAAATAAGGAAAGATGAGAAAATATGTAGCATAATCGCTTTCCCTATGCAACAAAATATAATGTGGTTTGTTTATTAAACACACCATGACTTTTGCATGGTTCTTCGACACATACATATACTGTAAAACACTTTAATTTCGCGGCCTCTATTTTTCGCGAATCTGTCACACAGGACAGAATCGCGGCCACTAAATTTCGCGAATTCCAGATGCCTGCATTGAAATTCTTAAAGATCGAAATTTTCGCGTGCCCTTAAATTTCGCGAATTTTCTATTCGCGAAATTCGCGAAAATTAAGGGCTCGCGAACATTAAGGGTTTTACAGTATTTTGTTACAAGAGTTTTCAGCACACTCGTTGATACCTTTGTAACAAGGTGTCTCTAAAATGGATGAAAAGCAACAATGCGTAAGTAATGCGCACTACTCAGTGGTCAACGAACTTTACGTCCAGCGAGAACTCGCGTTGTCGCGTTTAAGGCACAGTTTCAACTAAAATGATATTTACCCAGAAAAAACAACAACAACAACAGGAATAAACAAGCAAAACCAGCGGTGGCTTCTCTAGAACAGCGACATACCCCTACGCACACACATTCAAAAAAACAAAACCTCCCTTATTTAAAGGCAGCTTCCAAAAATCAGACTATGTTTTTTCCTCGTAACAGGTGAAGGTCTCACCGGGGCACGGATTTTCTTCACTTTCTTCTGCGCGCAAAAAATTCTATCCCCACGTGCCTGACATTACGTCAAACCAAAAACCTGTTTCAGAATTATTTTTTCTAAGGCTCGTACGGCAAAACCCGCTTTTATTAATCTCGTGCACGAGGTACTAAATTTTAAATGCTACTCATACCTGACGCAAAGGTGACATTGATAGGGCCTACCCTTCGAGCCTGTTTAATTCAGACGGACATTGAGAATTTATACATACAGGGTTTCCAGGGAGAAACCGCGATGCATAATACTACCCTTTCTATGCTGTATCGAGCCCGTAGATGGGTGGAGGGTTTCTGATGTTTCCCCGAGGACAGTCATGGCTTGCATGCGTATAACGTAAGTCTCGTTTTATGGTGTTATTTCGTTATTCGACAGCTCGCTAGGGCAAGCCTGATGTCCCGCATGACGGCATAACAACTATTTAAA
The DNA here is from genome assembly GCA_037355805.1 of Ixodes ricinus. NCBI lineage: Eukaryota > Metazoa > Arthropoda > Arachnida > Ixodida > Ixodidae > Ixodes > Ixodes ricinus. The sequence continues at coordinate 89,695 of JAZHYW010004256.1, forward strand.
GCGAGGTGAGAGGAAGCCTCACATAATGTGTTCAAAGACGACGGCCCTGAGCGAGAAATGCGCACAATTTGTCGGCGATTTGCAGCGGAATTTTGAACACGAAGGGGTCAGCGTAAGCGCTCTACGTCTTCCGTCTAGTAATCGCAAATGCTTTGGTGACAAGTGAAGAAAATAGTTTGGAAACCATATTTGTCGCAAAGCTATTTAGTCTTTACCATTTGTTGAGTTCTGTGGGATTGCTTGAGTGAGGATGTAAACATACTTCATCCCAGACCCGATGCGTGTTCCGAGACAGAGAGAGAGAGAAAAAAAGAGAAAATGGGCAAAACTAGAAATTGGGTTCGGGATTTACCAACTGCCAATCAAAACTTAAAAAAAAAAGTATGAATTTTACGCGTGCACGACCGTAGGCACTTCAAGTTTGGTTGCTACTTAAGGCTGACTGCACCACACTTAAGTCCTCAATTAAATATGTCGAAACAATATTTCAATACCAGGTACGAATTATCTCACTTCAATACACGTGACCTCGTTATTCCTCAAATTTGAGGTTGATGATCTTTCCAGTGAGTAACCTTGTCATGTCTTTCGTTTTATTGCTTTCTGCGGTCGAACGCGTTTGAGCACCTTCTCTGAATTACATCTCGGGCGCAGGAAACGAAGCGTTTTGTCACGATACATTGCTCAAGACTTTCTTTAGGACGCCCCATTGAACATTTGGTAGCGCCGATCATAATTGTATAATGACGCACGAAGAATTGAAAGCGTATAAATCAATTTGACGCGCGTAATGGGGTTAGCCAATTCTCAGTTAAGTGGGAATCACAGCGTGAACCCTACGAGCTAAAACAGCAGTGAGCTAATAACGTGTCTGAATACTCTTTGTCACGGCGTCCTTTGAACCAAACGGACCAATCGACCGTCACGCATGCACAATCTTCGGAAGCAATCAAACACAGGGAATAGATTTTTCACGAGAAGAGTTCTGCGCGTACGTGAGCTCTCTTCTCACCTAGCGGCAGAGAATAGCATGTGCTTCGAAGGGATCGGAGGCAGACGAAATTGCAGTATTGGAGTTTCTTAAAAACTTTTGTCGTCATTTTGTTGGCTATTTCGAGCTCAGCAGGCATGATACAATATATTTTATGACGACCTTTGAACGGCCTGCATTTATTATACGTTACAAAATGACTCATTATACATAACATAAGGCTATGCGCGCCGATGTAGAGGGTTAGCTAATATCAGACAGCACTTCTAGCAGTTCGTGCGCACGCTCGTAACTTGGGTCGGCCGCTATTTAAGCAAGTATATACAGCCTGCTTGGAGAGTGGCCTAACAAGTAAGTTCGTACGCGTGAGGCTAAATACTGTCTTGTTTTAGAATTGCAGGTTAACTCTTGATATTAAAAACACTGGTTGGGTGGCGCGAGCCACCCAAACAGTGTTTTTAAAAGGCTTCAGTATTTTTTTCATTCATCCATCCATCTATCCAGCAAAATCTATGAATCGTCGTGAGGTGGCCCCATTTGAGCTGCCTATGTGCGGGCGTGTTATTGTTTCTCTTGAAATTGCCAATGACCCAAGTACAATGTTGGGGGATATCAGGGGTGTGGTTACTGTTCAATGGCCATAAGGTGCATCTGCATACAAAGGCGTTTGTTTTGCGATAAATTCGGATTTTTTTTTCTATTGGCTCACGCTGATGGAATTTCGATGATTGAACGGATATATCGAGTGGTTGGAACTATACTCTGTTTCACTTTATGATGTACCGCATGAAAGGCTACAAGCGCGAGCTCCTTGCTCTGGGGCACATCTCGGCGGCTCAAGCTCTCGTGATTTAAGAGCGGCTGTCAACGCTATGAGCTCGCGCTTCTAGCTTTCGGTGTGGTACAACATAAGGTGAAACAAAGTATAGCAACGCCCTAGGGTTTTATTTATTATTACTTTTAGCACCTTCTCTGATTAAAGTGAATATATTGATAGTTTTACAACGTTCTATAGCTAGCAGCTTTTTTTTCTTGTTCAACTGCCAATATTTAATCTTACTAGGGGTAGTTTAAGTAATCACGCAAGTGAAAAAAATATGTCTTCGAACTGCAAAACTTTTGCATACAACTAAACTGAAAAAGTACACAAATAAAGCATCATTGTAGAAATGTAAAATAAAAATAAATAAATAAACTGAAACAAATATTTGAAACGTGAAAGCAAAATATTTTTATCTGAACGTTGCAAAGTCTAGAACCTGAATCAATATTTTATCGCTGACCCGCCCTGCAGTACCCAGAGTGATCGCATTCTGAACGAACTAACAAAACAATTCTAAAACCTAAAATTCCTTTCTCTCAACATATATAAAAAAGATCAAACTTGACAACTTTTTCCGCCCTCACTATACAAAGCACAATCTCTCAGTTCGCCCCAAAGAGAAATGCAACATGAGTCGAGCCGGCCCTCTTTCTGAAGCGCGCCGCGATTGCAACGGCGACACGGAAAGGACCCGAGGCGAATGAAGACGTTTATTAAAGCAATTATCTGTTCCTGCCTGCTTCCCCTACTTCCATATCTTCAGTTGCGCAGCCAGTTGCCTCCCATCGAGAACACAAAGAAGAAAACACGTGCTCCATCTCATACTCCGTCCATCCCCAAGTTGACAGTGCGGTGGAAGCTGCGTGTACTCGTCGGATCAATCACCCGCCTCTCTTTCATCACCTCAACTCCGTTCTCCGCACGTGGTCATTGGCGGGAGCATGATCACGTGGCGCTAGTTATGTTTCGGTAATATGGACACCTTTGTATTTTCTCCATCCCAAATTCGTCCACAATGTGAGTGGTCCATATTAGCGAGACATGAACGCATGTATTTACCGAATGCGTCTCTTATAACCTTGTCTATCCAGGGGGGTATTCGTATTAAGGAGGTCCGAATTAACGACACGTGATTAGACGTACGACTTGTCGAACGAACACGCTGCGTCCACCGCACTGTCAGCGAAGGTCTGGACGGAGCGTAGTCCGAGCGTGGGTCTCGCGGCGGTGGCTTTCGCTTATCGTCAGCGGAGGTGTCAAGCAAGCGAGCGTTATCCGCATTAATTTGGCCCTCGTGCTCGCGAATGACAGGTCTCTGCCCTGGAAGCATCGCGCCGCAATCAGGGACTCCGCAGTGGCGGCACGTTCTCACCGGCAGCGGGTCACGCTGTCCGCGAGCGTCGCTATCGGCCAGTGGCACTCCCAATAAGCCGCAGCGGCTCACATTATGACACAGTTACGGCCAGTGGAAGGGGAGCTCTTGTCTCACTTCCGCTCCCCGGCAATCTCACATGGCGTGAGTAATTTTATCGGATGCGGATGCCTCTTTCCGCTTGCTTTCGGCAGCGTTTCGGCAGAGGTGCGCATTTCAACTTTCGGGAAGATTCTGATCGTTTATCTTTCTGGTTCGAGGACTCTTTTGGGGTGGAAATTCCGAACGGAACCGGTATTTTTGCTTTTCGACAAAGGATAAGGGCGCGACCTTGTTTTAGGATGAGAGGCGTAGCGCGAAATTCATGGGGGCTTGTGGGAATCCTTTCCAGCACAACGTACCAGGTGCTCTTCTTCGCGAATGATAAGTTCGAATCACGGAACCGGACTTAAGAAATGGGATTTAATCTATAATATGGTACAGTTTTTTTTATGATGCTTTTCTTGCAGGTACGGTAGAACACATAGAATCCCCTGCAGCAAAGAATGACCGACATAGTTTGAAAAAAAACAAAAACTATGACCCCTCACTGATCAGTTTCGGAGCATAAGTTCCACCAGGCGCAGGTGTCCCTGTCGTCTTTGTGTGCACCCGCGCTTTCACAACGGTTGATCCAATGTAAGCTTACGCATTCGACGTGTTAATAATACACGAATGTAAGGCTAGGTGTACGTGGATATGAGAGCAGCGCATAAAATTTAGTATTGACAACAATAATAGGGCAGAATTAGGTAAAAGGGAGGTGAGAATTGGTTGCGTTATATTGTTCTCCGCTCGATTTGATGCGTTAAACATGTTGCAACAATGTTTTGACAATCAATGCCGTCCTTTTGGCATAATTTTCGATTGCTTTTTTCTTTATAACATTTTCAAATGATTCAGCTTGTCTCATTGTTTTTATTCAATGGTTTATGCAATTTATCGTACAAACGGTTGACCTGAATAATTTGAAAGCTTTGGGATTTTCGCCTCGAAAATCCCAAAGCTGCTGAAAATCCCAAAGCTGCTGAAAGCTGCTGAAAGCTGAAAATTTTCGCCTCTGTGTTCCATGCCAAGCACCAATGTGTACCAGTATAAATCAATCTGGTTTGACCTTAACTTCGTTCGCATTCATGTAAGCCTAACCGTAGAGGTCTGGCCGTTTAAAGTTTATCTTGCGACACAGTGCAAAAAAAAAAACGAAAAAAGAAAAAGGGGGCAGAGTTGCAGTTTTACAGATATGAAATGACTCACATGATGTCCCGGTATAAATGAATATATGATTGAAGAAACCCAGTCACAAAATTTACAGGTTATTGGTTCATTTGTGTCCAAGATGGTTATCCTATCTATACCCGTGCAAGAGTCCCTTCTGCAAGACACGGGCCCGGACTCGAGAACCTGCTATCACCTCCGCGATCAAAGAGTCCACAGGCAACCGACGCATGCCCCGGTCTTCCCGGTGTCATTATCAGCCCGTCTGGTCAAGGCCTAATTGCACGGACCGCACCCACCGTGACACTGCCGTGGCGGTCGTACACTGGGGACGCCGAAGTGCCTCCCCCGAAGACTGCTCGGCCCTGCCCGGGTCCCCGATGCTAATCGCGAGGAGAAGCGGGGACCCACCTCAAAACCGCCCACGGCCCCACGACATCGGCCGCTGCTCGCCGTGTCGTTCGGCCGTTGTGAAAGTATACGCTGCAGACCCGAAGCGTTTCTCTCCGCACGTTTCTTTTTTCTTCTGTTGCTACCTCACTGTGAGGTACTTATCGCCCATTTCTGGTCGAAATAGCGGCCGTATAACAAGGTTATTTGAAAGCCAGAGGCCTAATTTACCTGTCTCTTACGCGTTCTTTTTCTTTTTTTTTTTTGCGCTGTGATATACCTACACCGATGCGGGGAAACCGGGGCAAGTTTCCAGTGGAGTGGACTCCTTCGCCTAAACTTCGTTCGGGGGCTGGAGAAGGGAAGATGATTGACGTGGCGGATGCGGAGTTGGAAGGTACGCGTCGCTTCGGGACCTAGCCTTGACGGCTTCTCGTAACCGAGCGTCTGCTGGAAACTGACCGAACTGGTTGAAAGATAGTGAATTTTGTTTTACCCACTTTCGACCGAAGTGGCTGAAAAAGAGTGCTGTTTTAAACAATAGATGTGCGCTATTTTGAACAAAAACTCTCCTTTAAATAATAATGAAAAATATGTGGTCAATGATACAGCATTGTTTAGTTACATGATATCATTTTTGAGTAGCTTTATGCTGGATTCACGCTGGTCATGCATCATACAAACGACAAGGTGTTCGCTGAAGGCACGATGACAGAACTAGCTGCGCGGACACGCATCATGCGTGTTTGGTTCATGCGTATGTATGCTTAGAAAATTTCTGCAGACAGCTGTTGTAGATGACCCGTATGACAGGAAAAACAAGAAACATGCCTCAGACATCGTCGGCAGATTGTCTCTCTCTTATGCATCGGCGGTGCGACCGCAACTTTGAGTGAAAGCGGTGTCTATAATTCAAGGTATATAGCTGTCACCTCAATTTTTCACACTGCTTAAGTTTTTTTTTCTTATTCACCTTGTGACACAATCAGTAGTAGTGTCTTAGAAAACCAGCTGCATATTAATGAACTCACTTTGCAACTTACTTTGCAACTTTAACTTACTTCTGCTTTTGCCAGTGAGACTGAATTGTGGTTAACCGATAGAAAAGCGAGATAAAAAAAGGGGGGAAATAGAAGACGTACAGGAAGAAGCAACTTCTTAAACTAACGAAATCTTCGCATGAAGGTAATGAGTGAGGTTAAGTGGAAATATGTAAGGCATATGTAAGAATCCTCTCAGGTGGTGGAAGTTTCTGTTCGGGACAACGTAAAACCATATGTTCTCAGTTTTCTTTGCAGAATTTTGTGCTTACTTGTTTTTTGATGCGTAGTATTTATATGGCGACTCAATGTCTACGTAGTTATTAGGTTGTAGAAATGCGTATTTGAAAGTTTCTAAGATGCGTAGTAAGTACAACGGATCTGAAATGATGTGCGTATCGGAGCGCATTAAGGTACGTCTTTTGCGTAGGTTCCCTATGCCTTGTTTGCTTTCCTAACTAAACAGAATGTAAGAAGGATCTGCAATGTATCAATCGGCTAATGGAAGCGTTAAAATATTATAGTAGTACAGTGCTCAGCGAAACGAAATGGGCCAGTGGAACGCGTGGCCCCGCGCAGATCAGTGGCCCTATAGCGATTACTATATTCCCAAAATGGCGGAGCCATGTGATTGCTCTCGGCTGGATTAACTGCATACGTTACGGTAACTGTATACGCTCGTCAAGCGAATCATACGTAGTTACTCTAGCGAGCCCATGCGCTGCGCTTTATTTCATAGTCTTTCTTGGAATGACTCAGGGGTCTCCAAACTTTTGCTAAGGCTTCGGATTAGGCATCTGTCGCAATCTCAAAAGCCGGGGCAAAAAAAAAAAAAATAATTAGAGACGCGATAAAACTATATGAATACACCCAGGTAAGAATCAAAACCCAAAAATGAATGTTAGACTACGTATTAAAACAAAAGAAGTAACCTAAGTTGGATGAATACATATACTTGAATATATGAAATTTAATATTTTGCTTATTTTGACGTTACACAGCAAATGTGACCGCGAAAACTCACCAAGCATAAATCAAAGCGCATGGAAACTTCGGCACTATTCCCGCAAAGCAAAATAGAAACGAGAGAAAAAAAGAGACTAATGCTGACGCAGAGTACATAAAGACGCGAAGGAATTTATAACATAGTTACACAAACATGAATCCGGGGACAATAGAATGGTGATACTATTGACGACAATGTTCAGTCATGGCGGGAGAATCTCGTTACGATGCAGTTTGTCTCGTTCTTTCTGGTATCTTTTGCGCCGGTTATCAGCAGGTCTGCTGGAAGCTGGCCGCGGTCCGGTGGAAAGAGTTTCTGCGGGCCGGATCTGGCCGGCGGGCCGGGGTTTGGAGTCCCCTGCTCTAGAGCGTCAGGAGCGCAGACTTTCGCGGTAAACCCAATTCCCCCACGTAACCACGCAGAGGCGATGCAGATATGACTTTACGCTGGTTGTCGTCAGAGGGGTATACGGAAGCGATTAAAACGCCGAGACAAGCGTGTCCCGACTTAAACGCGGAGAGCCGCTCGGAAAGCAGTAAATTCTCGAAACTGCTCACAAAACCAACGGGTATACTACTCCCATTCATCTTACCACGAACCACAGCGAACGTTACCAGCCATCCCGGTCAATCTAGCGCTGGTGTGAACGTTTCGCGTGACTGCGCACCCCGCGCATCGCCGTGTTCCTCCCAAGGGTCACGTGACAGTCACGCGGCACTGGATTAGCTCCGATGGCCTCGTAGCGTGCGCTGCGATCCATAGACGGAGTAGAGCGCGTCGTCGCCTCGCCGCCAAGCGTGGCTCTTCCGCATTCGATGTTTGGCAAATAAACGGGCCGGCGTGGCGGGGCTAACGAATGGGGTCCGCAGTCGTTAGCGTATAACATATTGAGGCTCGCTCGGCAGTCGTCGTCGTCTTCGTCGTGTGGCACGTGTGGCGGCTGAAGTTCCCGCGTTTTTGAATGGGGTTAACGACAGACACATCGCGGATTCATGGCCCCTCGTGGAACTCGTGGAAGGGGCTTCACGTTGGAAGGCCCCCGTCCAGGTTTCCCCGACGAGTGCTGCTTCATATCGACGCCACTGATGATTTATGTCACGAGCCTCTCTTCAAAGAGACAGAGAGAGAGAGAGAGAGAGAGAGAGAGAGAGGTCAATGGTGTTAGTTTTGTCAAACTTTCCTCATCGTTCATATCGCTGTGATCGCCTTAATAGTTTTCTTCCGTACTCATAGCTTCTTTTGAATTAAAAGTTACCTGTTCGCGTTTGATTTCGCTAAGGTTGTAAACGTGCAATTATTTTTGATTAACATATTATCCTCCAAATAAAGATATTTAATAATGACTTGACGCATCCTTTAACCTGGCGTTAAAAGAATTGAGCGTCTCGCGCGCCCAACACACGTGGAAAAGAAATCAGTATAAAATTCCATGCGCATTTCACCTCAAGGGTGGCTAGCATTGAGTGACTCTTGTCCATACTAAAGTCGCTGGATCTGAAAGTAGCGTTATTGCCTCCCACCTGCTAGCTGGTCACAAATACCAACATACGGACGACAAAATCTCTCCAGGTGATTAGCTCACTGCTGCCGTTGCCCATATTGACCGCCATATTGAACCCTTTCAGCATCGAAGCTTCGAAAGGGTCGTTAAATCCAGTCGTACCAGGATCGCTATGGAGCATCATCGTACTGAAAGCGTTCCTCGGTCAATATGAGCGTCTTGGCACTGTGCATTCAATAAACCTATCACTCACGCTTCTTTCCCCAGATCTCTTACAATCATGTTGCTCTTCTTGCCTGTTTCAAGGAAGTAAAATTATTTTTCAATGCCCCCAAGCACCGACGCCGCGTGTGACGCCGTACATATTTGTACCGCCATCACACGCAACGTCGGTGGTTGGAGGTATTGAAAATAATTTTACTGTCTTGAAACACACAAGAGGAGCAACAGAATTGTAAGAGATCTGGGAAAATAAGCATGAGTGATAAGTTTATTGCATGCACAGTGCCGAAGACGCTCTATATTGGCTGACGAACGTTTTAAGTACGATGATGCTCCATAGTGATCTTGGTGCGACTGGTTTTGACGACCCTTTCGAAAACTTCGAAGCTTTGAAATGGTCCAAAATGGCGATCACCATGGCAACCGACAGCGATGAGCCATTCACCTTCAAAGATTTTGTCTTCTGTATGTTGGTATTTGTTTGTGTCCGGCTAGCAGGTGGGAAGGCAATGCGCTACTTTCCCAGATCCAGTGACTTTAGTCTATACCTCTTTTTTCAGGTGGGCGAAGCCATCTTTAATGTCGTCACTTCTGGTATGCGTTAAAACATCGGTTTGATTTCTCCACGCCGCTGGAAGGTGTTCAGGAAAATGCGTGATTGTCACGCATTCTTGTTTGGCTCATCTATATTTTCTTGTATATTCCAGATTTAAATGTCCTATTCCTTTTTCGACCCGCATACCAGATAGGGAACCCAGGTGACTGAGAACGAAAGGAAACAAAAAAACATCTATAGACTAGCCAACCTTTGAGCCTTACACATGAGTTTTAAAGCTGTGCAAAAAAATCAGCAAGACTATGACGGTGAATTCGACAGTGCAATCTTCTACCATAAATGGTGCTACTGTCGTTGTCTTTTGAAAAATTTATAGCGGAAAAGGTAGAAAGAAAGCATGATTTTTTAAATCTTGTAAGTAACATATATGTCGGCTAAATTCGAATTGTTTGATTTAAATTAAATTACTGAATTTGTATCACTCTAGCTAAAATAGTGACTCATTATTGCTAAATGTATTTTTAAAATGGCAGATTGATTGATTGATTAACCTATCTGATCACTGATAAGAATGCAGAAGAAATAACTATCTTGAACTTAAAGTACAGTTTAATTAACTACTTTTATCGATGTAACCCCAGCATACAAAAACAGAAAGAGCTTGTTTTTTTTTTTATTTAGCTTTTCGCTCTTTCATTAGCTTGCAATAAGGCATTGCGCTTGGTAGTTTTTTTTCCTTTCACGTCCACATTCGCTTGCAGTAGGACGCTACGTAGCTGGCGAACGAACTGGAACAAAGAAAGAATGCTCTCTGATCCAATTTGCTACGAAGAGTAATGATTTTTGCTCATGTGCAGTATGATAGAAATCTTTCTTGCTTGATTATGGTTTTTTTTCTTCTTCAGCACACAGAATGCATGAAATGATAGACAGGCAGTGCATAAAAAATGTTTTCGAAATTACTTTTGCGGGAAAGGTTTAATTTAAATTATCGTAGAACTACTGGTCTGATTTAAATCATCGATTTGAATCCTAATCTCGAAATATAGGTCTAGATTCATTTTTAATCATGTTGATTTTTTATTTATCCAGCATGTCAGAGAGGCGCGTATATCATTTGGAGTAAGGTGTGTTTTAAGCAGGGTAGAAAAAGAAATAGGGATAAAAAAAATAAATAAATCGGATTTATGGGATTTAATTCAGATTTGTTCGATTAAAATCAGATTATTTTGATTTAAATCACTGCACCTATAAATTTGGTGATCCTTCATCACTAGATGTATTTTCAAACATGGCAAATTTATCAACCCGTCCGATTACTGCAAACAATGAGGAAACAAATTGCAGTAATTTGGAAGTACAGCTGAATTAGGAACATTTTATTCAATAAACACGGACATAGTGGTAAAAATTGTTTAATTTTTATTGGGTTAATAAAAAGCTTAATTTTTGATTTTTGCGTTCTGATTTTCTTGGTGTAGAACATTTCTAGTTTTAGTTTTTTTTTTCGAATTCTTATTTTCCTTTTAACTTCAAAAAATATGTTACGTACCGGACGAACAAAGTGTAGGGTATAAAGAAAGTCCAAAGTTTGATTTAAATCATCATAGTTAAACCGGGTTGGTTGAACTAACGATTAAAATCATCTGAATATTTATTCTCCACCCCGGTCTTATTATTTCCGCTGTATCAGTATACACTCTAAGAAATGCCTTGCCGTCTACTTTACCCGCAGCACACTGAAAGAGTCAATTTTTGTGATCTACGAAATCAGCTCAGCGAATGATGACGCGGAACATCTCTTTAGACCTAAAAATGAAGTCTGCGCTGTGGCATTGCGCAATGCAAGCATGACGCTTTGCATTGCGTAATGCCACAGCGCAGACTTCATTTTTAGGTCTAAACAGATGTTTAACTTCATCATTCGCTGAGGTGATTTCGTAGACCGCAGAGATTGGCTCTTGAGTGCTGTGCGGTAAGTAGACACGCAGGCATCTCTTACAATTTTGGTACACAGAGGGATATAGACCTTTACGCAAGGGTGCCATCTTGAATTGTCGTCACTTCCAGTATGGGCGAACACATTGTTTTGCCGTCGCCATGCCAATAGAAGACATTTAGATAAAAGCATAACCGCCACACATTATCATATAGCCTCCCCTTTATTTTTTTATTATTTACAGGTTGAAACGTTTTAATTTTTCGTCGCCCATACTTGGGTGACGAAAGGTGGCTGGGGACGAGAGTACACGGAAAAAGTCTATACTGCTAACGCGATCAAACGACACCCAGTTTCCTGTTATATCCGTATCCTACACTCGAACGGCTGTCACATAGCTACTTGTGTTGCGGAAAGTGCTCATGTCGAGAACGAACCAAAAGCAAAATTCTTTACAAACGTATTCACTCAAACTTACAAAAGGTCGACTTTTTGTTGCACAACGCGCGCGCCGAAACTTCATTTCAACGTTTACAAATCCAAAGCCCAGCGTGTAATCTTCACCGCCCAGCACGCTCGCGTTCGTGGCTTCAGAAAGCGAGCAAAGCACGTACCATAAGCACGGACTGTCAAGATGGCGCCTGCCAGAAGCTGTTCGTAAGAAGAGTGCATACGTCCGTGCAACGCAAGCGATATGCCTATAACAGCGATTTAATGAAGTAGCGCAGCGAATATGAGGAGGCACCGATAACTTTAGAGCTCTCAATCGAAACTCGGCTTTAAAAAACCTGAGCCCGGCATTATCATGCTCCGCGTCCCAGCACAAATTGCATTTTTAAATACAAACACTACACTTGTCTCGTCATTCCCTGAACTATTTTCATTAGTCAGAGTGACGCCTCTCCGCGCTCTTGGGGAAAGTTTACTTCTCGCAGATATCTGAAATAGTCACAAAGGCACGGGCGTGAGAGCGCGTGGCTTTGGAAAAAAATCGCCTTCCGCGCCCTGCCGTTTTTTTCTTTTTTCTGGTAGGCTGTAGAACGCCTTTTGAGCATGCGCTGTTGCTCTGCTTTGCGCCACATATCAGACGCTGCGCATGCGTTCACAGCTCAGTGACTCAGCATTTTTCGCCCGGGTGATAAGCGATGCAAAGGTCTAGTTACCATAAAAATACATAATTATTTGGAAATAAGCTTCACAAACTTGTACCTGTTCTTTTGTTTGCACTGTAGACAGTTATAAGATGGAGTATAAACGCGTCTGCCCTTTTCCTGGGAAGGACTACTCTTTTTGGCGCAAGCAAATAAAGAAATGCCTGCATTTCTACTTTCGTACAGAGCACGCGATTTATTGAGCGCGTCGAGCAAATTTCGAGACGCAGAAAACGCAACAACAACAAAAAACGAACGAAACCCTGTTCGACTCGATAAAGGTGATCTGCGCTGGGACAATACGTCCCAGCACAGGACAGGTTTTATATCCGAACCCCATTTTGCTTCTCTTCATCCGCTGGGTGCGGTCCCTAGATCGCAATTATTGACGGAAATTCTAAAAGCCTTCACGTCAAAGTCTAAAAAATCGGCGACTCGGCTCACTCTCCCGACTCCGCGTGAGTATCCAGGCATGCGCAGAGTCACCTGTCCTCTAAAGGCTTTCTATCTGAAGTGCCTTGAAATGCACGTAAAACAATTCCAGTGTCGTGCACAAAAAAAGAAAAATACAATAGATTTTGTTTGGTGCGTGCCATAAAAAGGGTTGTTGTGGTTCGCTCGTAAAGCGATAATTGCGGCGTACTAAACAACTACCGGACTTACAGGTGGGCTAACGCCGCCTCTGTTGCTGTTTGGCGCTCAGCTGCGTTACTAGTCCGGAGCAAGGTGGCCATACGGGGTTTTTTAATGGCTCGCTATCACGCGGCTCCCGTTTCTCCAGCTTGCCTCTTTTATTTAAACCGCGGAAGTGCCATAGGGCGCGCGGGTCATTTAAAGCTTCAAACACGCCTGAAGTAGAAACACCCTATCACTCTAAGCAATCTGGAACGACAGCTTTCCCACAAAGCACATGGGAGAGTCGATCGCTGCAGGGTCATTCCATGCCAAACGGCCCCAACGGTGATACCGACCATTGTCCATTTCTCTTTCAGTCAAAATACTTTTCTAGAAAAAGAAGTTTTGGATTGCGTGTGCGCCCTTTGAAGATTTTAGTTAACCTGATTTAGGTAGAAATAGGAAATGTATGAAAAAATCGAAGCGATTAGATGGGGGTGGCTCAGTTATTATTTATTTCTCACATAATTACGAGCGTAAACTATAGCAACAGTCAAGCCCAGACAAGCTTCAAATTATTTCTAAGGTTAAGAGTACTTTCTGTTTTAAATGCTCAACATATCTCGTTTTGTACTCGTTCACCCCAGTAAAACCAGCACAAGAAACGGCTACATAAAACGAACTCTAAAAACACACGACAGAACAATCTCAGCGGGGTATTTGGGAATAATCGAGCTATCGCATTTTAATCACTTCGACTTTTCAGATTTTTAAACCTATTTCTAGCTGGGCTTAACTGCAGAAATTAAAAAAAAAAAAACCCACAAAATTGAAATTTTTGTTTTTCCGGAAAACAATATTTTGGTCAAAATCTATTTATAAACGAGCAAACAAACATTTTTTTTTTCGATAATTTCGACGATGGTCGGTATCACCGTCTGAGACGTTTGGCGTGGAATGACCCTGTAGTCTGTGGAAAAAGCTCACCCTGTGACAAGGCTTAAAATATATTTGGACCTAAAAAAAAAAACCGTCTGCGCTGTGACATTGGGCACGACGTTGGACACGACATTGGGCACGACACTATTTTTAGGCCTAAACATATCTTCAGCCTCGTCATTCGCCGAGTGCTTTTCGTAGATTGCAGTCATTGGCTTTCGTTAAAACTTTGCTGGAAGGCAGACGCACCGGATTTTGTCGAATGTGTGGTAACTGACAGCTTAAAAAAGAGGGAAGCAAAAAAAACAAAACAAACAAAAACAAACGGCAATATTTTGCAACAAAAGGGTATTTCGGGTTTGACGGTGATTTACTATCTTTTTTCATCTATATATTTCATGCATAAAAATAATAAAAGCACATCATGATCACGAAAGTAGTCAAATACGCATTTAGAGAACTCCCGGCAACCCTACAGAACGTCATAAGTTTCAGCCATTCAGTTTGCGCGGTTCTTCAAATTGTGACGTCGCCCGCCGTCACATTTATGTTGAGAGGTGGGCCTATAGCCATCTTCTCTTCATCGCAGTATTCTGTAGCTTAAATTTCAAATGGAAAATATAAAGCGTTTTTTTTTCCGCCGCGAAAGAGTGTCATTTTACATGTTTGGTCATATTCGAACGCATTTTTTTCTTTATGCGATTTCGAGGCTTCTTCCCATTTGGCGCGCAACAATTTTTGTTCTTAATATTGTCCTGCCACAACGAAATTTAGCAATGCTTTAGGTTATGTACAATGCATGTACCAAGGTTTGACTAGAAGGTATATTTTTTATATCTGTACAAAATTTAAGAAACTTTCGTTGGCCAAATGTCGTTTTTGCGATTTTCAATTTTTCAAAAGAAATAGGTCTCGCACATATCATTTTAATTGTTTAGTGCCCTCAGTGGTTTAAAAAGAACGAATTAGCGTAATTTACTAGGTTCTTTTAGATGTCTTGCCATGCCCCTCATGTCCGCAATAACATGGCTTCTTATTTTTGTGCATGTTCATTGCATCCAAAACATTAAAAAAACCGCTATGTCCAAACTAGCACCAGATTTATAAAAAAAAGATCAAACAGTATAAAATTAATTATTTAAAATTAATTACTTTAGATAATGAAGTAATAAAAGGCATTTCCCTGGAACATGTCGAATCCCGAACATCTCGCTATCGCTCCCCAGCCAATCGGATTTCGGCAATCGCCAATAAGAAGGCCGAATAAGAAAATCACGAAGCAGGAAACGTTTCTTTAGCTGTAAGTAAATATAGTTTTTTTTAAGAAAAAAATTACTGTACTTAGTGTGATCCAAAGGTGCATTGCTGACGATAATTTGGAAGTGGAGCGCGGGTTTCGGCTCGTTGTTCATTATACATGGCCTAAGAATAACAGGGGAGCGATGTGTCTTGTCACTGGGCGTTCCTGAAGTTATGTTTAATCTCTCTCGTACGTTCGTTTTCACTTTACCTCGCCAATTATGCCCGTAGCCAGTGCACTCGGGGACAAAATTCTTTGGTAATTTAGAGAAAGAATAGCACGGTAGTCTAGTTTAAACAGTGTTGCCTCGAAAGGATGTCCCCGGACTAAAGGAACAATACCCATTTCCTTACTATATATAGACGGCGCTAAGTCAGGTTTGAAGCTGCCGTTGTTAGGGCCACAAAACACACGTTGAGTACCACAGATTAGGGGTCACAATGGACTGCCGAAATTGCCAGCGTACGGCGATTAAACACAGTCAAGTTACGAGAAAAACTAAGCTCCTTCCGTAGAAAGGTCACAATAATGTGTGTGTGCTTGCTTTAAATTCGTTTTTGGCGGATGCTGCTCAAGTTGTTCTGGGTAATATTAAATCCCAGAGTGAAGATACGTATAGATATGGTGGATACAAGGTAACTCAAAACGAATGCAAAATTGTGCAACGAAATTATTATTTTTTAAACTGAAGCATGTTGATGGCTATGTAAATATAAACTGGATGATATAAAATAAGCTTTTGCAATGCCTCATGAGTCTCCATGTAAAATAAATTTACTGGTTAAGTGTTTTTCGCATGGGCTTATACTTGCCGTGACAACGTGGCGTTAAGCAAATTTTGAAAATGATGTGACGGAACGGCTACAGAGGTGTGGTTTGAATTCGCTTTACAATGAGCAGTGCCCACCGAGTCGTTTCATGTAATTTCGCATGGTGCATTTGTAAAACTCATAAATGCAGCGCAATTTGCATAAAATAAATTCAATACATTTTGATAATGTAGTGGTTATTGCTTTTTTATTTGACGAATGCAATTGAAATATTAACTTCTATAAACCGTTCAGCATTTACTCCTCAAGACAAGGTTCAAGGTGTTCCTAATTTACGATTTAAAAAAAAAGAAAGAACACAATTGTGCCG
Source organism: Ixodes ricinus (assembly GCA_037355805.1). NCBI lineage: Eukaryota > Metazoa > Arthropoda > Arachnida > Ixodida > Ixodidae > Ixodes > Ixodes ricinus. The sequence continues at coordinate 105,934 of JAZHYW010004256.1, forward strand.
TTGATGTGTTCTGTTCACCGCACAAGCATGGAATCAGGCATATAGACTTAGCGCATTAGTTTGTGTAATTCAATGAAGGATGTTTAACACTTAATAAACGGGCGTATAAAGTTCTAAATTTCTTTGCAATTCTATCGAAGTAATTCCAACAAATTATCCGATCGTATACTTTTACGAATGCTCATTAAACGATCGTGCTATTGTGGGGGAACGGTTTGGACATGTAGTAACACTAAAGGCACCGTAAAAGAAAAGGATAATAGTACAGGGCGTATTGCACTTTTATACTAGAGTCATCCATTACTCAGAAAAGTCTTAGAAATCATTCAATATGAATAAATTTAGGATAAATACACGAAAAAAACACCGCCACAAATGGCAGGATGCCTCATCTATAAGACTGATCGCACAACAGCCATTCTTTTATGCGCAAACAAATTGCATCACTCAAAACAATTGCACTGATTGTCCTACGTGATTCAAACGTAATTCCAAAAGAGGACGCTCTTTTTAAGGGCTTTCGAAGAAATCTCCCTATTCGCCTGCTGTCCCGTCATCGATACACTTCAATGCTTTTTTAACGATTTGTTTATGAGTTTTAGGTGTCTTATAGCTTAAACATCGAAAATCAATGTTTAGAAGAAACTTAAATTTTCTATGCGGTCACAGTCTCTTGTAAATCTCTTTGTAAATAATGTTTTTAAAATGTATTCCGTATATGCAGAAAGCAAGTCGTCTGCTTTTTGCGCAGGAGTTGCGGTGACGTCAAAATGACGCCGAGCTCTGATTGGCTCTGATTGAAAGGATAGGGGGTAGACCTCAATGCTAGATGCCTACAGGTGTACCCACTAATTTTTTTCAATCAGCCAATAAGAGCTCGGCGTCGTTCTGACGTCACCGGAACTCCTGCGAAGTAGCAGACGACTTGCTCTCCGCGTTCTGTTTGATTGAACATTCAAAGAAGAAGGCCTGGGTGGCTTCGAAGCAAAGTGTTGACCTGCAGATTCCCCCTTGGTGGTTCGAACCACAGCAGAGCTGGACGCAATTTGACGAACGGTTAGACGGAAAAAGCGCCGTCCAACCGAGATTTCGGTTTAGAGTCAAAAGGTCTTCAGGTAGTCGAAATTAATGCTCAGTCCTTAGCAGTGGCGTGTCAGATGCCCAGCGTTGGTGTGACTCGTAAAACCCCGAATTTCGAAAATGCATAAAAACGTTCAAGAAAAAAAAAAAAAAGCTACAGCATGTAGATAGAATATAATGAATGAGGAAGTAGTTGAAAAAGCAAACCAGGCATCTGGTATTTGTTTCGGACCGCTAGCGCTGCATTTGTGCCGAGAATGAGCGTTCGGCCATGCGTAGTTTATTTCTGCGGAGAAACATAAATTGTACTTTTTTTTTCTCCGGGCAAGCTGTACATTTTGACACATCGCCTGGAGAACAGACCACTGCGGTGGACGTAAAGACCTTGGTAAGTGAACGAATAAAAGCTGGACTCCATGGAGCAAAAAAGCGACGAGTTTTGCGGTTGCTCCGTGCTTGTTGCCAGAACAGTGTCTCTTGCGCGGTGGGTACCAGAGCGAACTTGCCGCCCGACGATGTTCGTCGGTTGTTCGCCGCGCGTTCGTTACATGAAATCCAGCCGCGACGGGACAAAAAAAACAAAACAAACAGCAACGTGTTTCCGTCAAAAAGTTTTTTTCCTTTCTTCTTTTTGTGACAATGGTCGGGACCTATGACCGTGATGTCATTCACAACGCTACTTCGCAGATACTTCAGGGGCCCTAAACTCGTCAAACACAAAGTTGGAGCCGAAAGTTCGCGGAGTGCTCCGATTGGATGTCGGTGAAAAAAGCACGAAGTCATCATTGTGATATGCCAATCGGTGCGCTCTGTCAACTTCGGCCACACCTTTGTGTGTCACGAGTTTAGAGGCCCCAGGCTTGGGTCGAAACGTTTTCTTTTCCAGCCCTTTCATCCGTCCATCTTTGGTCTCCCTAAGTCCGGACGCAGCCGAAGCTACGACCTGATGGAACCAATGGATCCGCGTCAAAAGCGCGCCAGCGTTGTGTTCGTCACGTTTCTCTACGTCCACCGCTGAATGAATCGTGTACAGGGAAGACCCAGTGACTTGCACTTTTCACTCTGTTTGATTGGTCCCATCAGATAGCACCGTCGGCTACGTCCGGATTAGTAAGCGTCCCTCTGTAGACAAAAAAACAATCCTGCGAGCGTTGCTGATATAAAATTAAATAAATATATAAATACTTTTTTTACAGTGTACGGAAAAGTATTTTGGAGTTTGTTATGCCCGCTGCGTTAGTTTCCAAAGGAGGTGTTACAGCGCCACATAGGGTTCGGGCAATGGAAGGAGCGGGAGCAGGAGAGACCTGTGCGGCAGGGAAGCCCGCCGAGCAGGAGGAGCGGGTACTCACCGTAGTCATCCCGTCGCTCGCATAATAGGCAACTGCGCCGAGATGAGGTCGGCTTTTGCGCCGACGTCCGCCGGAGAGCGGTTGTTCCTGCCCTCGCGTCACCCTCGCCCCTTGGCTCGACGCCGCCGCCAACGTCGAAACCAAGAAACACTTTCGCTCGGACCTTTGCCGCTGCGCGGTCGGGGAAGCCGATCGGGCTCACTTGGCGGGAAGGGAGGTATACTTTCGCTTTCAGACGATTTTTATCGTATCAATACTAATCATACAGTTATAATATATATATAATCAAAAATATGCGTATGAATGAACCATAGTTCATCGAATGAATCAATGTTTCGCGAAACCGCCGAAAGTAAAAGTATTTTTCGGAGCCAGGATCTGAACTCTGGGCCTCCCAATTGCCCGGGCGGATATGCTCACCACTCACCAATCCCCCTTGACCTTCTGGAGTTCCCTATCTGTCTTATTAATGTACAAAGAACGTTTCCTATTTGTCTTATAGATGCACAAGAAAATGGAGGGCCGAACTTTTTCCGATTCGAAAATTCGGCGCCGAATCTTAGGATTCGCCAAAGCCGAACCTTCGCCGAACTTTTTTAAAGATACGGCAAAGATTCGGCACAGATATATTGTTGCCAAATCTAAAGGTTGATATTTCATCATGTTGAATTAACCTGAGACTGGGGTAGAGAAGAAACATCAAAACGTAGAAGGGAAAGAAAATAGACAGGACGACGTCTCAAACTCAGCGACGTCGTCCTGTCTATTTTCTTTCCCTTCTACGTTTTGATGTTTCTTCTCTACCCCAGTCTCAGGTTAATTCAACATGGTTAATATTCACCAGCTCGCCTGCACCCTTACGATTTTTTCTATGATATTTCATTTTTTCTTTCGGGAGAAGAGTAGTTTTTACGTTCTTTTTAAATGCATATGGACACAGTTATTAATAAATGAGGTGATAATCTACAAGATAATTGCATCAGCGTTCGCTTTTGCGTGCTTACAGGCATTTTTAGTGACTTTTTGCAGAAGTGGTGTGACAACGAGGTAGGGAGTAGCGGCCGCAGTCATGATACGCGAGTTTCGGTTTTGAGGCTTCATCAGCACAAGCCTGCAAATGTGTATACTGTTAAAACGAAGGCGGTAACACTGTTCTTACTTTCTGTGCGAGTCAGCGTTTCGTGCGCGAAAATGAATGCAACATCTGCACTGAGCCTCCACGAGAAGAGATAACAATATAATTGTAAATATGCATGTTTTCCGATTTGAGTCACTTCAGCTTTGCACGAAAGTTTGCGTGCCATATTCGCAACGTCTTGTTTTTAACTTTTAAGGTGCTGGTTTTTGATGTTAGGACACACACGGATGTTTAGGAAGGTGGGAAGAGTTAGAAATATCGGGTGTGCAACGTCGGATATGACAGTTTTGTGTTTAGTTTTATATGACCAGTTGAAAACCGCGAAATTATGCTAATTAAAAAGCAATGCTATTTCTTTTGGCACAAACTACTTGTGAGCCGGAAACAGGATTGCTATAATGGCCAGGGGTGGTTTAATGTACTTGTCAGTCAATGTTGCAACTACCTCGTTGCATCACCGGAAAGATCAAACGAAAATCACGTTATCCAGAATGTAGCGCATTATTCGTCACTAGCGCAGTGGACTGCGTCAATTTCTGGTCAGTCTTCTGTTCTTGAGGCAGAAAATATCGAAGAGAACCACACTCACTAAGGCTGACAAACTCACACATACCATGTCGCCTACTCCGCTCCTCACCGTAACCGCTGGTAGTACTACACTATACGATAATAACCGCACCACCTCACGGCGTCCGTTTGCAATCCATGGCCCCGTCGCGTTCTGGCGCGTGCGCAGAAAGTTTGGCGAATTCTAGCCGGATCCTTGCTGAACCTTCCTTCAACAGTTCGGCATGTGCCGAAATTTACCGAATCTGATGTTCGGCAGATTCGGTCCATCACTACTCAATATATATTGATGAGCGATTAAATTCCTGCCGCGGTTATCTAAGCAGACAAGTATTTATTATATTGTTTAGTCGATTCTGTCACATTAAAAGCTAAATCTATGGTCTCTGATAGTTTAAGAAACGTGGGACGTGCCGTAACATGTCCACACTTCATGCTTCGCGATTAGTTCCTTTGTGTTCTTGTCGGCTAACGATGCAATCTCACTGACTGCGAACCGAAAATAAAGTACCCGAGACTCGTCACGACCCGCATTTCCTAAATAGTCATGGGCGATTTAAGAAACGGAAGGCGTGACAAGCACCGCGCTTGTTCAGCTGTGATTGATTAGAGTCTCGTGGAGAGCCTGCACTCTAAAAGGAAGATGTGTTCACACTCCGGCAGTACCCGCAGGGAGCCAACCTGCGACGAAACAACCCTACCGAATGATGATGCTCAGAGTGCTGTACTCAGACAGTGTCAAAAGTGCACAATCATGTGTTCGTCACGTTCCCGTACGTGATCTATCATCGCTAAATCAATCATAAACAAAAAGAAAAGGCCCAGTGACTTGCATTTTTGATGCTGCTTGATTGGTCCCATTAGCTCGTGGCGTCGGCTGCGTCTGGACTTAAAAAGGCGATTCAACGATTTTTTTACTTTGCGAAAATACTGCTTAGAACGAATCCCTGATGTAAATGACCCATGAAACACGCGTTCTTTTTTCACCTCACGCAATAAAATTCGCATAAAAATTTTAAAACGAAAAAAAGAAACGAACAGCCAGAACAAGCGGCCACGTGATATCGAGCCGCTTATATGCCCCCAATGTTGATCAGGGCCAGGCGCGGGGGTTGTCAAAGGACAGGACACGCGCTGCTGAGTTCCAGGCATTGTTATGGTTCGGCTATTGTCGTCATTGCAGCGATTGGACACGGGCCACTATCCGAATGCTTCTCGAGCTATCGACTATCACAAGCCCAAATCGAGTGCTCACGCAATGCTCGGTTCCAATCTATGAGCCGCATTCAAATATTGTCACTGGGGGTACTGGACTCCCTAGCTACCTCGTCAAGTTTTCCAAAGGAGAAATAGAAAGAAACGCTCGATTTTGTCCTTGAAATTACACCGCAACAAAGAAGTTTCTTGGCCAGTGGCGTTGCGTGCGAGTATACACGAGTCCCACTAGTGCCAGTATGCTCCTGTAAAGTGAAAAACATTTCAAGCGAATATCGTTGCACGGCCCCTTAAGCTGAAACGAAGTATAGACATCTCAAATGCGATGTGTGCGAAGACAGTCAGTACGACGGATCACTTGCTCACTGCCACTGCGCACACTGTAGTTTTCAGCCCGTATAGTATTCCAAGCTTTGACATTCATTGCGATTCTTCACTGACACCTCATGTGACTTCGGTGCTCACGGTTTTGCATGAGAAAAGCGCGTGGTGTGTCTCTACGTCCGCAGTGCTATCAAATATGCTTTTTTTTGCTATCGATTTGCATTTTCGTTTTGCATCTACTAGTATTACTTTATATGTTCGAAGTTCCTTTGCATCGAAAATGCGCCCCCGTTTATGTTACCTTGTTTTGGAAAAGGTATCCTCACAAGAGCTTCCTTTCGAAGCTGTCAACACATTGTGTGAACTAATCATTGAGCTTCATCATTTTATCACGGTATATTTTTGATACGCGTTTATTTTCATAAAAATGGCACTGAAAATGAAATACATAATTTCTCAGTACGTTACAGTATCTCAAAGTATTCTTCCTATAACGCGGTAGCAGGAACTCAAAAGTAAATGGAACGCTATTTTTTTTTCATTTCGTTTGCGAGAAAATTCGAATTGACTTTGATCGTTTCTTCGTCATAGTTTCACTATAATAATGTTAAATGACGATATTAATGAGTAGTAGTTAAGTAGTCGATTCGGTCGTTGTTTGAACGATTCTACAAATTCCTGGATTGGTTGAAAACTGCACTTCTCTCTAGTTTCATGAAACATCAACTTCGCTTTTAACCCGACCTCGTTTAAAAGAGCTTCCTCATGTAGTTCTGGAGGTGTTTGGCCGTCGCTTCCGAACCTCCACGACCTCCGCGTTTTTACGTTGGCGGCAGCGGCATAGACGGCAGTGGTCCTATCGGAGATGGAGTCGACAAAACGAAGGCTACAAGCACCTTGGACGTTTTATCGTTTGTTTGCCAAAACGTTTTCTTTCGCTTCGTGTTTGGAAGTCGCTTTGGCGGAGTCTGCGAGACAGGTTGTCTTGAAGCTCCCAGACACTCCGGCGCCGAAGCTATGGTTTGCCGAGACAGCTGGCTAATGGCCCAAGTTTTATTCGTGGGTTCTTTATTCAAATTGGCGGAAACTCAGAAGATAAAGTGTCCTGTGGATATTCAGACACCGTGATGTTGGTCTGCCTTAAGCGGAGTCCTATGTCTCCGCTGCGTAGATGAGCAATTTGGCCAACGCAGTATTGGAAAGTTAACGCGGTCTTTAAGGGTAATCGCGCGGTAGAAGTTATACACTAGCACTTGCCGGTATAGCATGTTTGTTCAGATTGAAACGTGCATGAGTGGATGAGGATACGAAACACGGGATTCTAAGGCTCTGCAGCGCGACCTTTCGGCTGATGAATGAACCATTTAAGGAATGGGAAGGACCAGTCCCGCTCGACGAACTTATTTTGCGCCATACGAAAATAACAGAAGAATGGGCGACACATCTTTTTTAAGTTATTATTTTTTGACTCAGGTATACTCATGGCGAGTCCTGAGCATGACGAGTCCTGAGCATGAAGAGTACTAAGCATGACGAGTCCTGGGCACGACAGGTTCTAAGCATGACGAGTCCTAAGCATGGCGAGTCCTGAGCATGACCAGTCCTGAGCATGACGAGTCCTGAGCATGACGAGTCCTAAGAATGACGATTCCTAAGCATGGCGAGGCCTGAGCATGACGAGTCCTAAGCACGACGAGTCCTGAGCATGACGAGTCCTAAGCATGACGAGTCCTAAGCATGGCGAGTCTTGAGCATGACCAGTCCAGCATGACGAATCCTGAGCATGACGAGCCCTAAGCATGACGAGTGATGAGCATGACGAGTCCTTAGCATGACGAGTCCAGAGCATGATGAGTCCTAAGCATGACGAGTCCTGAGCATGACGAGACCTTAGCAAGACGAGCTCTAAGCATGACGGGGCCTGAGCATGACGAGTCCTAAGCATTACGAGTCCTCAGCATGACGAGCCCTAAGCATGACGAATCTTGAGCTTGACGATTTCTGAGCATGACGAGTCCTGAGCATGACGAGTTCTGAGCATGACGAGTCCTAAGCATGACGAATCGTAACCATGACGAATCCTGAGCATGACGAGTCCTAAGCATGACGAGTCCTAAGCATGGCGAGTCCTGAGCATGACCAGTCCAGCATGACGAGTCCTGAGAATGACGATTCCTAAGCAGGACGAGTCCTGAGCATGACGAGTCCTAAGCATGACGAGTCCTGAGCGTGACGAGGCCTTAGCAAGACGAGCTCTAAACATGATGGGGCCTGAGCATGACGAGTCCTAAGCATCACGAGTCCTGAGCATGACGAGCCCTAAGCATGACGAGTCCTGAGCGTGACGAGGCCTTAGCAAGACGAGCTCTAAACATGATGGGGCCTGAGCATGACGAGTCCTAAGCATTACGAGTCCTGAGCATGACGAGCCCTAAGCATGACGAGTCCTGAGCTTGACGATTTCTGAGCATGACGAGTCCTTATCATGACGAGTCCTGAGCATGACGAGTTCTGAGCATGACGAGTTTTAAGCATGACGAATCCTGAGCATGACGAGTCCTAAGCATGGCGAGTCCTGAGCATGACCAGTCCAGCATGACGAGTCCTGAGAATGACGATTCCTAAGCAGAACGAGTCCTGAGCATGACGAGTCCTAAGCATGACGAGTGATGAGCATGACGAGTCCTAAGCATGACGAGTCCGGAGCATGACGAGTCCTAAGCATGACGAGTCCTGAGCATGACGAGGCCTTAGCAAGACGAGCTCTAAGCATGACGGGGCCTGAGCATGACGAGTCCTAAGCATTACGAGTCCTGAGCAGGACGAGCCCTAAGCATGACGAGTCCTGAGCTTGACGATTCCTGAGCATGACGAGTCCTTATCATGACGAGTGCTGAGCATGACGAGTTCTGAGCATGACGAGTCCTTAGAGCATGACGAATCCTGAGCATGACGAGTCCTGAGAATGACGATTCCTAAGCATGGCGAGGCCTGAGCATGACGAGTCCTAAGCACGACGAGTCCTGAGCATGACGAGTCCTAAGCATGACGAGTCCTAAGCATGGCGAGTCCTGAGCATGACCAGTCCACCATGACGAGTCCTGAGAATGACGATTCCTAAGCAGGACGAGTCCTGAGCATGACGAGTCCTAAGCATGACGAGTGATGAGCATGAGGAATTCTAAGCATGACGAGTCCTGAGCATGACGAATTCTAAGCATGAATAGTCCTGAGCATGACGAGTCCTGAGCATGCATGACAAGTGCTGAGCATGACGAGTCCTTATCATGACGAATCCAGAGCATCCTAGCATCGCTTCGCGGTCAATCAGATCTTGGGAATAGCCGATCGGAAAGCCGAATCATGAAGCAAGAAACATGAAGGTAGTAAGCCATGGCATGCGTCTCTTATGCTGTCCGTGACTCTGACGGCAGCTTCTCATCTGTTGGCGGGAGACGGTCGTCCGAGCAGCAGCTGGCTATTAGTGCCCTTCATGGCAATCAATTTTTAAGCGCTGCTGGTTTATGGCGTACTGACAGATGGAAAGAAACCTCTTCCCAGAATGTTGGTTGCAAATGTTTCATTAAAAGCCCAAAAAAGGAACCAAAAAGTGCCTTATTTATTTTGCCACAAAATCTCTACTTTGTCGAGAACTCTTTAGGCTGCACGCGATATAATAGACGTACATATATACGTATACTATATATTGTGCATATATCTAGAACCTGAAAAATGTATTTACATAAACATTTTCATCTGTATGAATTGTAAAATTATAGCTTACACGTAGAAGGCACGATACTTGCTACCAGGTGTAATTGAAATAAAGCACTTTAGTTTCGTTACGTAATTAAAAATATATTTACATCTAAACAATTTTCGCACTGGCAGACAAATTGTTATTACTATCATGTGTTGTGGTGTGCGTCGTTCTTGAACCATGTCAGCTACACACTTTCTGGTTAACCGAATTTATCTGCGCATCTGCTGTGAGCAGCATAGTAGCAGAAACTTTTCAGGAGCGTTTTGTCTAGTCTATGACTATTCGTATAACACGTGGTTCATAGGATTAATGATGAATTTCCTAAAATATAAAAGGAAATAATTTTGAGCTAGACTGCGGTCTCTGAGCCGAGAAAATAAACAATGCTACAACGGTTAAGACAGCAAGAACCAGAGAAGCTGAATACCTCAAGGTGTCGAACTTAAATATTTTTTGTTCGGGTTCATTGAAAATGGTTCAAGTCCAGTTAAGTTTCGGATTAAAAAAGTAGTGGCCCATATCGGTTTTAACCAGTTCATTTTAAAATGTTATTAAAATAATTAAATGAAGTCTGGAGTAAAAAAGAAACTACTTTTATTTTTAAAGAACAGTGGCTTTATAAAATTGGAGCTGAAAACTGTCAATAAAGTCAAATATGGTGAGTTCATGGACGGTTTTACGTTTCCGAGTACGTTTCCGACTGTAGTTCCTTGATTTTCGCCTGATGACGCCATAAAAACGTGATGTGGTTGCCTACGGAGATCCCGGCTCTGACACAGGGGTGAAAGAAAATGACTTTATTTTGGGTCAAATAAAGACCCTAGAGGTGCTCCTCCGCTAAACGGAACAGAACCAGATGATCGACATGAGCCGCCGAGGCCAGCCACACCAGCCATTGTGGAGGAGGGTGTTTGGGGTAGTGAGAGATCGGAATGGCTGTGGGGCAAGCGGCGAGGAGATACTCAACGGTCGCAAGGGGGCAGGGGCAATTGAGGCCGGAGGGATGTGATCCTGAAACGATAGAGGAAAGGTCGGGCGGGGGATGATGAGTGCGTTAAGCTGGATGGCTCTCAGTATGCGTGTTTGTGAGGTAGTAAGTTGGAGGTGTGGTGTGGGCAGTGTCTGCATTGAGTGTCGGAGTTGTGCGTAGTGTGGTTTCAGGGTCTTCTCGTAAAAATGTGCCTCGTTTGCCATGGGCGGGAATGGCCATGGGATTACCGGCGCCTGAATAAGAGTCTCGCAGGCAAGTTAATGAGCCAACTCATTACCGGCAACCCCTGTGTGGCCTGGCACCCACACCACAGCGACCGAGGCAGGGGAAAGTTGTGAAACTGCGTACGACAGCTCGTCCCGCAAATCCTCGGTAAGGCAGCACGCGCGAAATGCCCGAATCGCTTTCATAGAATCAATGCAAATGCGATACTGAAGAGCAAGTGGAAGGGAGGTAAGTTCTTGAGTCGCATGTACTATGGCAGCAATCTCAAGAGCGCGCGGAGAAGTTGGGTTGGAGTAGGGGCCAGCGATGGACGTAATGGGAGGGGTGGCGGGGCGCGTCACGGTGACACAGGATGTGGGGCCGAGAGGAGGGGAATGGGAACCGTCCACGTAGCATGTGATAGTATCAGGTAGGAAGGGGTCGTGGCGCAATGCCCGGGCTTGACGGCGTCCAGCATGCATTCCCGTGGTCATGTGGGCAGGGAGTGGGGCGCATCGGAGGTTGTCAGGAAGATGCTTTTGGTGGTTGTGTAAGTAGGAAATAAATGGGTCGTATGCCAGCTTGTTGCAGGAGCCAGTGGTCCTGTGTAGAGCCAGACAGGCGACCCAGTTGACGGTCTATGTGAAGTCCGAGGAGAGCATACGGGAGAGGGAGAAAGGGCCTTGTAGCTTAGAGTTCCTTTGTAGATACGTGTATAGGGAGGCGTAGAGCTGCTTTATAGAGTGCATTGAGAGCGGACTTTGGATGTTTTGTCTGTGTTTGCGCAAGCAGAGAGTAATGGAGAAAGTAGGGGATCTTGATTGAAGCAAAACTTGCAACGAATTGGCCGGCTCTGCGTTCGTCGATCCCACTGTCTCCAAACCACTCGGCGGACCAGGAATGTAACCTGACCACTGGTGTTTATAGTTGTCCATATCGCCTCGGTGCATCTACGGTCTTGGAGATGAAAACCTGGGATCCGACAAAGAGGGTGCAAGGGATAGGGCGGCTGTCTATGTGCAAGGAGATAAGCGAGTTAACTGACCGCTGGAACTGGGAGTGGGAGAGGAGTAGCAGCTCCGATTTCTCGGGAGCAGCTTGGAGGCCTAAGCGGGAGAGGAGCTGTGCGATGAGGTCAAGACCGGTTTGAAGGGTAGAATCCACCTCCCCCGGCGACCTGTGGGTACACCAGAGAGTGATGTCGTCCGCGTAGACGAGTGAATGAAGATGTGGGATCGTGCACAGGGTTCGCGCGAGTGTAGCCATACCGAGATTAAAAAGGGGAAAGGTTGTCACCAAGCAGAAATTGGGTCCGTCGAGAGCGGAGATATGCAGAGATATAAGGGTACAGATGGGAACCACAGCCCGTTTCGTTGGGGGGAGGGGGGGGCGAGAATTGCATCATGTAGCAGGGTATCGAATGTTTTGCGGACGTCAACTGTGACGAGCGGATGAACCTGGTTGCCTGTCGGAATAGAAAGGTTTCTTGCAGTAGAAGAAAGAGATCCTGGGTGAACATATGAGGGCGGAAACCAATTTGGTTGTAAGGAAGGAAAATGAATTTTCGAGATCTTTCAGACAAGCAAGCGCCATATGTTCCATCGTCTTTCCAACACTAGAGGTAAGGAAGATTGGTCTTAGATTTTAAAGGGTGGCTGATTGGCCAGGTTTCGGGATGAGGGAGATAATAGAAGAAGTCCGTTCAGTGTGGAGGGTACCAGCTTCCCAGTGAGAATTAATTTGGGAAAGAAGAAATTCTTTGCCAGGGTCGGGGAGATTTTTGAACGTAGAGTAGGTGATCTAATCCGCGCTTGGGGTTGTCTCGGCTTTATTCTGGGCCAGAGTGATGTCCAGTTCGGGGAGTGTAAGGGGTTGATCTAGATCAGAATCGGGGGGCTGAGTGTTCGGGGTAGAGGGAAGGGAGCGGAGGAGGTATGTATAGTTCGGTGACGTGTTCTAATAGACAGTCGGGACCACATGGGGAGATATGTTTTTGAAGGGTGGGAGTTGGGACAGGTTGTGGGTTAAGAAGTGGACGGACTAGATACCAAGGCGGTTTGGTGTGCAGGGTGCTCTTAACTGAGTCGCAGATGCGATTCCAGTTTGTAGTGGGGAGTATAGTGCAGTGGGTGAGGATATCAGTTTCTAGGGTATCCATAGTGCCTGTCGGAGTTGTGAATATCGTGGTTGGGTGCGAATGCGCGCGAGGAAGCGTTTGCGGCGCTTGAGCAGCTTCATATGCTGGGTGTCGGGTTGATCCGCCGGGAGATCCACATGCATGTTAGTGGAAGCCTGAGATCGCGCTTGCTGGAGCGAGCTTCTCTAGCAGCGGTTAAGGTGTCGGCGGCAGACTCTTGTTCTGCTGCAGCTCCTTCTGCGGTGCGACCGTCTACGGAAGCAACAGCAGACGCCAGATGGGACGCAGTATGCCTAGACTTCAGAGTGTTTCCAACTGCTCGATAAGGGTCACGTCGTTTACGGGTCGCGTTTGCAATACCGGCTGCGAGGAGGGGACGAAAGCGTTGATCGTCCGCAAGCGTCTCCACCTCTCCCCCGCTTTCATCCTCGCCACGCGAAAACGCAGCTCATGCGCAGTCGCCTCGAATCTCTGCAGGAGGCGTCCGCCATTCAATTGAGAACGCTCCCCTTGGTCTGAAATGGATCCTCTCTACGATCTAGGCTCGTTAAGTGGACGCTGCAACGACAGGTACCGTTGTGTCAGCTCGCCTTTTTCTCCAACATGTCTACGACCAGTCCCCAGGATCGCAATATCCACCTGCGCCTGTGACAAACTTTACCTTAATATCACTCGTCAAATCAAATGATCAAAGTTCGCCACGCTATTCATCGGCGGGCCGTTTGTCAGCTATAGTATTTTTTATTTTGTTGTTTATTCCTTTTTTATTTGCGTCAAGTACAACGTACAAGATACTGGCCGCTTGTGGAAAAATCTGCCACAAGGCCATCTTGACAAAGTCACAGGCCCCCACATTGGCATTTATGCAGCACTAAAAAGTAATGAACATAATACAGTTTACAGCATTAACAGATAAACAAACATAAAGAGAAGCAACAATGGGCGCAGTCAAATTACGTCACAACCACGCAAACGAAGGATATCTGGAAAAGCATTAACAAGAAAAAACAAGGTCGCGTACATGCACAACAACTCTCACGGTTTAATAATATTACACTTCATTTTTTACATAAGAAATGTCGACCGGGGGCTGAAATAATAACGCGTTGCTTTAAACGTAATATCTAAAAGCTCCACATTTTTGGCAGCTAATCTATTTCGTAATCTCATGGTGGTTTGTTTTTCAGCGTATATAGCCCGTAGATTGTTCTATATGACTGCTAACTTTCGAGGGCTCACTATGGCGCGTTGTGTAGGCTGTAGTATTACTTTGTAAGTTACTTCTTTTGAAAAGCGATGATTTAGTTTTTACCTCTTGTTTAAAAAACTTCAGAAAGCCGATAATCGTACAATTTTTTTATTGGTAATACATTGGATTTTACAAACAACTCATGTGTGTGAAAGTAAGACGGAATATTTTCAACAAGTCTTAGGAACCGTTTTTGTAAGACATGGATTTTATGTAGATTTGCTTGAGTTGTGGATGCCCAGACTAAACTACAGTGAAGCCTAGATGAGAACAAACTATTATAAATTAAAATCACAATATATCGAGGCAGTATATGTCGATTACGATATACCGGTCCGACTATTAGGGACAGCTTAGCGGCTACGGAATCAATGTGTGTATCCCACGACATATGTAAACACAAGCACAGAGTTTCGAATCGTAATTCTTTTATCGTGTTTATATCTGTAGGACCTGATATCCAACAAATCATGGCTTTGTATGTAAGCAATAATGGGAACTGCTGAATACACAAATTAAAATTAAAATTAATTAAGTTTCGCTTTCTTAATGAGGAAGTTGTTCTAAGATGAAAGATTATAAAAGGCCTCAACATTCACCGCCAAATAAGATACCGCGGCGCTACAGAGATACACATATAAATAAAACTTGTTAGCTTGTTCCACGTGTATGTCCTACTCTATCACCGTGTTCTATCTCAGACAAAGAAATAAAAAAAAACTAATTCACGACGTCTTGGTGTTGGAATATGTATGTTGTAAGATTACCTGGTTGTGAGTCGGCAGGGTGATAAGAAACTTGTCACGCTAAATCCCTTTTTTAATTTTTATTTTTCAGAACTGTTTTCTGTTCTACCTTTTTGTAATTGATTGTCAGGTCTGACAATAAACACGCTCCCTAACTAGTGAGGACACCAAAGCACAGGGAAAAAAATATTGTTTAATCGGAGATCTATCATTTCTGAAAGCGGAGGCGATAGGAGGTAAAATGACCTAGTTATATTTGCTAGCCTTCTTTACTTCTTGAGAGGTACGTATGCTCCTGCCCAGTACAATTCAATTAGTCCGCTACGATTTATATCTAAGCGAACGAATGGGTGGTTCGCTTTCAATGATCATATTCAGTTTTGTAGTTTTCTGTTGGACGCCTTGCTTGTTCAGCGGATAGCATCTATACGCAGCGCGGTGAGTCAAAGCGCGTTCTGTTCCAACCGGTGGCCGTTAATTGTTAGTACGCTATTGGTGGTGTGAATGGTTTTAATAAAATTGCTGCTCCTACTATGTATTCGTATCACATAACGGCGCCATTCCTTATATATGCCAAGAGGCTAAAGAAGTCGATAGCGCCCAGTGGCGTAGCCAGGAGCGCATTTTTCTATATCAGTGAACGATGTTTAACTTCGCTATATTTCAGACCCAAACCTGTGTTCCACAGCAGGTGTGTAAACCAAGCGCCGATTTTAAGCAAAATGATAATCAAAAGGAGTATAGAGAGTGTTCAAGTTCGCCAGCATTCTAGTGATGCTAATGTTTTGTTAATATTCCGGTCCTGGCACTTGTTCTCATAGAGTTTGAGAGTGCGGGTAATGTTTTAAACGTAAAACAAACATCTTCGCACAGAGCAGAAAGAATGAAGCGGTACTTATTGAAAATTAGACTATATCACGTTCTTCTATTTACTTTGATGGCACATGCACAGGGAGCTACCGATCCAGCGTTAGTGCGTAGTTCTTGCCGTCCCTCTTGGTTTTCCAGATGTCCTTCGTTCGTTTGCTACGAATATCCCCCATGCTGAAAAGCGGCGACACCGTGTTGGCGCTCACAATGTCCGACAGTGCACATAAATACATGTACGATGCCGTTTTAGCACCTTTTAAGCGCAGCTCTTAGGCGCCCGTTTCCGGCTTCAGCGGCGTCGCCGTCGGCGTCGGCGTAACCGCGCGGTGCATGTTGGGACATGCACCGCGCGAGCCCCCCCCCCCGAGCGGTGCATGTTGGGACATGCATAGCACGAGCCCCCCCCCCCCCCCAAGGTGACGTCGCCTCCCCCTCGAGGTCACGTTACCCCCGTGGTCACGTGACCCCCCGAGGTCACGTGACCACTCCCCCTCCCGGAGGATATTGAAGGATGAGGGGAGGAGGAGAAGGAGGAGGAGGGGTATACCCTCCCCTGAGTACCGTTCCCTCCTCCTCCTCCTCAAGAGCTGCGCTCCAATTCGGCGTTACAGGGAGTTGTAAACGGCTTTCACTTTTTTAATGCCACAAATTTGAAATGGAAACACCGTAACTGAACGATTACTTCATCTGTGCTGACTGAGAAATGTTCCAATGTACCTAGCACGTCCGCATTATTCGTAATATTTGCTCTTATAATCGAGCGTAGAAAGAAAATGCACTCGCTTTTTCCATAGAAATGCATTACCGAAAGTCGTTTTCCGACTGATTGCGGTCTGCTTGCATTTGCGACTGCACACTAGCGCCAGTTGAACCTACAGCGTACATTATTATAACTCTATGCCTTATACTTACCGACCACTTGAGAAACTCAGGACATGGCCTTTTATGATTACCTTCTTGATTCGTGGCTCATCCTTCTTCATTCTCATCAGTTAATAAAGCAACGTGATTGGCTGCGAAATGACAAAAACAAAAAAAATCCTTTTCGAGTCGCCACGCTCTGTATTTCTTAAGCTGTCTGCGACTCTAGTTACCGTAGTTATAATAATAAAATATTCATTTGATGGTTCTATTAGTCAATCGAACGTTTCCAGAAGTACCGTGTTAAAAAAAAGACTGTAAATGGTGGACACCATTTGTATAACGCCATCGTAATAACCACGCTATTCGGTGCTCTATACCTTTTCCTTTCTCGTAACGGGGCACCGTTAGCAGCTGAGGGGAGTCGTGCGCACGCTGAATTGAATGACTCGGCCTTTCGGGGAGCTGCAGGGGTGCGGCACGCGCTTCCGCCAGCGCTGGTGCATTCAAGCGGTGTCACGCCTCTCGGCGAAGCTTCGCTCGCCGATATTGATGTCCGATTACGGTCCCGTGGCGACGCGGAGACGCGCTTGCTTGAACCTGCTATTTCCGGTACCAGGGTCCGGCGACGACGGAGGCTGTAGTGACACGCTACGAAGCCGGCTGACTGAAATCTTTAGAAAGAGTCAGGCGCGAAACTTCCCGTAGCTTTTGCACGTTTTACTTTTTTAAAATTTTTTTTCGGCAGATGAAGCACCTTTTTTTGTTTGCAGCCCACTTTCTTTTTTTTTTAATTTTCCTTCGCACAGACGTTTGCCAACTTATTAAAATTGCCATGGTCACATCGATGAGCTTTAAATTGCCTCCTTCAGCTGTTCCCCACTTATTTATAAAAAATTGTAATGACACTTTAAAAAATGCTATAGTCATTAACAGTTTAAAAAAGGCACGCTTCTTGTTTGGTTCTTGGGTATTCTTATCTGTCAATGCCTCAATCTCATTGGCTAAGGGACGATAATAGATGTTCGAAATCCCCCAAGCCCTCGCCGGCTTTTTTGAACTGAGAACAATAGCTTACAATGATGGGCGTAAATTAAACTGATTTGTATTTCACTGACACCGGGAACAAAACGGGTCGCCATAAAATTCAAGTATGCATTACTCGTAGTTTTTTTTTCGGGTTACAAAAGTAATATTTGGACATTTTTAAGTGCATCTTACGGTAGCGCTGGGCACCGATGGAGAATTTTAAATAATCGATACGCGACCATTAACCAGTTGTTTATTCCATGAAGTGGTCTATCCTGTAGGACGATAAAATATGCGAAAGTACCGCGGAATTACGAATGTAACAATTTCATTTCAAGAACCTGATTCCAAGGATGAATTCGTATAGCGTTAGCGAAGCAAAGTTTAACGAATTAATTTATTTTTAAGTAAACGTTTCTAGGTCGGTGATCCAAAAACCATGGGATATTGAACGAAGCATAGAAGAGGACAGGAGAAAACAGAAATAGCTTTCTACCGAAGACAAGTTGACAGTTTCTGACTATTATTTAAACAATTAAAAACAGTGAGATGGAGAGCAAAACTTTAAACAAGACTGACATCAAAACAAAATATATCCCACTTTAAAGGTTGTTTCCCACAAATATAACAAAGCAAGTTCGAGAAGCAAAGTAGGTTCATAGTCATCCACTCTGAGTACATGGCGTCCCGGATCGGAGCAGAAGTCTCGCGAATAATTAAAATATTAATTTCGATTTTGACAGTGACGAGGATAACGGCTGTCGCACATCGTCGGCGTTTGTTGCGTTAATTATTGAATTAATTAATCGGTAGGTTTATGGAATACTTTAACAACCTTAATTCCCGCAGTTTTTTTTGTTTTTTTTGCCGGCTGCGTAGGAATAATTTGGCCACAAATCTTTTTTTCGACAGTTTTTCGTGCCAAGCCCGAAATCCATGGTAAAGTTTGGTGGTTTCCGCTGATTCGTGCATCGCACAGGCTCAGATAAAGACGGGAATTTTCAAACTGGACGTCTTCTTAAAGCCGGGGTCACACTACTTATGCCCTACAAAAGACGGTCTGCATACAGATTCCAATGTGAGTCACCGCGAGATCGGTGCTTCGAATGCCGTATGGCTATGAGTTCACGGAGAAACTTTGCACGCAGCATTCGAACCACGAATATCGAAGTGACTCGTGTTTGCAGACTGTCTTTTGCATGATGTATGAGCAGTGTAAACTCAGCTTTAGGGTTTCCACAAATTCATCGTGGTAATGTATGTCATTTTGGTCAAGTTTTTTTTCTATAAGTCCGTTTAAAGTAAAATGAAGAAAAAAGTCACGATAGAGGTTTAACCGAAACTTGTTATACTTTATTTTTATTTGATTTAATCTAACGGCAGCAGCAGAATGTTTGCAGTTGGACCCCTCATATTGAGGGTAAACTATTGAAACCGGTGTGGAACCCAACCGACCTTCTAGCAACATATAAACGCGTTGGGAAATAGTTCGCACAGAACCAAAATAGTAGAAAGGGGCATTGTATTTTGGAAATTCGCAGGTTTTTTATTTTCTTTATTGTCCGTTATGCTACGATTATCATCACGGAGACATTAAGTGAGAGTTTGGAAACTCTACTTAAGCTGTCCTCAAGTGGAAGTGACTTTGATGGGGCTCCCCGGCTTCAGAGCGTTAAACAACAGCTCGACTGGACAGTCCTGGCACCCCTATCTACATTTCTATTATCTCTGTCACTTTCTCTCTCTGTTTCTGTCATACTCGTCGGACTACCAAAAAAAAAAAAGAAAAAAAATCACTTAATGCGAGATAAACATAGAGAAACCAGGAAGGACAATAACGTAAAACGCACGGATTATTAATATTTTTTTGTGCAGATGTTATAAGTCAACATTTGGTTCTGCCGTTTGGATAGAACACCGCGAGCTCGAACGCTGACAAGTCTTGCGCTTACATCTCCTTAAAGCGCTTCTGTCAAACTTAAACGCCTTCATTTTGATGTTGGGAATAAAATGTATTGTTTCTTCGCGCTTCCCCGTTGGAAAAAACTTTGGTTGCTGTTTGATAAAAAAACAAAAGAAAAAACAGCGCGGGTCACAGCGTGACTGTGCCGCGCCTTCGCTGGTTTCCGGAAGGAAACATCGCCTCCACTCTGAGTGGGTTTGACGAGTCAGGCTCTTATTTGAGTCGAGCATACGTCGTACGGCCGCAACTTCATGCGGCCCCAGAATCAGGAAGCGGCAACAAAGTCAGCCGCTCTTGTAGCGCGTGTTAAACTTCGTTAGCCGACGAGTCGCAGGTCGTAGTACCTCTTTCCGTAGACTGCCTGAGGGCGTTCTCTTGCGCACGCAAGATACGCGATTCCGGTCACCAGTGCGCCTTTCGTGGATGGCACGTCAGTGTGATCGGTGATGCCCTCGCTTCCATCAATCTTCTGTTGAACTGCTATATTCACTGCGGTGATGATTATGCTTGCAGCAGCCTCGCGTTAGGCTATGCATTCGCTGTTCTTATATTTAGAGTGATTGAAAAAGATAGATGCACGACTTTTAATGTGTCTCGGACTATGTTTGAATGTATATTCACCATTGCGGCGCTGGCCAGCTAATAGGAATTGTCTTGTTCGCTGCAATATCCAAAATGGAGTTCACTGGTCCACAGCTATATTAATTTGCGGGCCGTAAAAACTACACTATACTGAATTAATGTAATGGCTTTTAAATAATAGAGCTGTCAGGAAGGTTCATTTTTCCTAGTATCAAGGTGCGCACGCGATCGTAGCTTTCGCCGTATTCGATCGCCTTGACCGGCGGATTATCATCAGTGTGTACTCAAGCGGACCGTAACCCCAGCAATTGATCGCTGCAACCACAAGGGAGGCGTCGCTCGGATGTGGTGCTGCTCTACACGAGCGCATGAGCCACCGCAGTAATTACGACGTATCGCCGGTAGTCTGCCTTCGGCGGTCGTTGTTGCTGCCGACCCTTCCTAATGAGCCGCCTATGATCGCACGAGCGGTTCAAGCATGGAGAACGGTAGTCGGTTGTCGAGCGTGTTTCGAACGGTTCCCCAAGATGATGGCTGAAGCGGACTTTTTTTTCTTTTCTTTTGTGGGGCTTAATCGTCTATCAAGGTACAACGGTTCGGCATCCATGCCATGTAATCCGAATGCTGGCTTGCGTAATCGTGCCCATTTGAACGGCGGAGTCACACGGGTCGTTAAGGCTTACACACTAAAAAGAAGGTGGACAGTCTACTTTGCCGCAAAGCACTTTTGAGAGCCAATTGGTGCGATCTACCGAGCTTCACGAATGGTGGGGCTCATAATATGTTTAGATCTAAAAAGAAAAGAAGAAGTGTCTGGGCTGTGATATTGAGTTGTGGGAAACGCCGTGCTCCGTTTCACAGCGCAGAGTGTATTTATAGGCTTAAACGTATTATCAGCCTCGTCATATCCCCAGCGTAAAGGTCCTTTCACACACTTGCGTTTGAACAATGCTGTCGGTAGCAATCTGTGCGAACGGGCCGTCACCTAAACGTTGTGGTTTTACGTGCCGAACCAAAGAGCTTCTGGCGCGTCTCAGTGAAGGACCGCCACGGACCAATGTAGATCACGTGATATTCGCGGTAGTGTCTGGTATTTCAGTTACGCAGCGCTTCTCTCGTAATAAACCGCTACTAGCTTGTGGGAATCTCCGTCGAAATCCGATCCCGCCATCTGCAGATCCGGAGGCCAGCATTTTGCCTCGCAGTCGCCCAGGTCTTTGAGTGATGATTGTCGAGTTCCTCCTTAACATATTTTCAAAAGTTTTATTTAAAAAAGATGTGTGAGTTCACTTTCCTGCACAACACAAAGGCAGCGTGCGTAATATATTTGTTTTAGTCCGATTATTGTTTACACTTTTCGAGGTGAATTACAGCAAATACTCCAGATAAGCAGATGACTGAGCCGTAACACGAAACAATATTTTTTTCCATATATCTAGTTTATTAGTTTTATATTTGAACTTCAAGACTAATTGACCCCTTTTGATGGGTTTTACGTTCTGAATCCTTCTCCAATATAAAAGCGTAAAAGTGTTTTGATCAGTTCTCTTAATTACAATCAGAAACAAATGATAGGGGTAGCGTATTTTCCGGTTATTTTAATCGTTGTACCTTCCAAGAGCATTACTACGTACCTCTACGTATAACATTATCCGTTCTTTCGCGTCGTACCTGCTAAAAGAACGAGGTCCATTTCAATATTTGTATTATTTCCGTAGTTCACATCAAAACATATTTTCTTCGTCCAATGCTTTTTCTTGGTTGTACAACACCACCCAAGCACACGGTAAATGGCACATTCGAATAAATTTCCGAAGGATGAGCTAACAAGGGGATTTAAATCACTTCATAAAACTACTCCGTCATTTCCAGTCTTTTCACGGCGCTTCAACGTTTGCTTTCGAGTCAGACGCCGACCACTTCTTCACCTGACTAGTAATTCAAGCAGGCTCATGTCAGTGTGAATACCTGCGAGAGCGAACGGGAAGTTATTTCCCTTTAAAGCACGCATAGAGGCAGGGAGTACTAAATTATAGTTGGAAGCATTAGAATTCAGAGCTTTACTCGAGGCTTCAAAGTTGCCTGATGGTGTCATCTACCAGTCTGACATTTTTCTCAAGGTTACTTTGAATTCTTTCCTTTACGGCATTTCCTCGTTCTCGTTAGAGACGTGTGCACAAAAAGGCTTTCCTTTGATGTTTGTAATTCTAGTTTCTTTTCTTTTCTCATCTCATCTTCCATTCCTATCTGCTCTGCAATGGGAGTGGAAGACCTATTCGCATGTGAACTTTCAACGTTTTGAACACCTAGAGAATTATGCGTGTCTAATATTCGTCGACCTGACAAGGTGCACGAGCCTGCCATTGGTTACTATTAATGTTAAATCAATTTCGAATATTCGCCCACACAATATCGCTAGCCAGAACGCTCTCTTTCATATTAGTGGTTACACAAGCCCTTCCGCGGCGTACACTCGAAGAGATCTGGAGCGCCTGCTTTCCGGTTAGACACATGAGAGAGACAATATCTGGAATTTACGGACGGAGCTCGGCGAACAATGAGACTGACATAATGTTTAGGCTTTAGACAACGTTTGCACCGTGGCGGCTGAGCATGACATTTCAGCATGTTCTTTGCCGCAGCGCGGGCTTCTTTTCTTTAGGTTAACGTAGAGATATTTTTCAGCCCGTCATTCGTCGAGCTTTCTCCATGGAATGCAGCGATTAGCTCTTCCACGCGCCTTGGTGGAACGCAAACACTCCAGATTGCTTAGAGCGTATAGGGGAGCTAACACATTCTAGATAGTGTCCAATGTTTGTGCTGAAGAGCGTTGCTTCCTGAAGGACGAAGGGAACCGTCCCAGATGGGTCTGCAGTCTCTATTCACACCAGCGTCACGCGTGCATGGGCTAGGCACAGGGCGTCCCCCCCCCCCCCCCAAAAAAAAAAAATACAGTTTTAGTTTTTATTACAAAATTAAATTACGCTTCGGCAAGCGTTCTTTCTCGGCCTCAATGTAGCGCTATAGCCGTCCGAACCAGACGCCAACTTTCGAGAACTAACCGCTATCTCATTCAAAAGTTACAAGTGATTTTTTGATATTTTAAGTGGGAAAATGGCGACCGACGGAGCTATCGAATACGTGGAGCCGAATGGCGCCACTTACCAAAAATCGGGTGAAAACGGGCCCCATGTTCCCATTGAAAATGTCAGAAAATAACATGAATGAGATAGCGGTTAGTGCTGCAAATTCGGCACCTGTTTCGGACCGCTAGCGCTACACCTGGGCGGAGAATGAGCATTCGGCGACGCGTAGTTTACTTTTGCGGTGAAAGAAACCGTGTAAACGTTTTCTGACACACCTTGTATGTTCCAGGTTTAAAATAGCAGAACTATCCCTTCTCTTCCTCCTTTCCACTCAACTTCGCTCCAGCGTTTTCTTTGCTAGAATGGAAAGAGTGAAAGGCTTTGTGGGAGGGCTTGCCCGGTTATTCTATACCTGAAATACGGAAAACGGGAAAATTTCATACACGCTAACATTTATCTTGTATCAAAGCTAGATGTATAGACTGCCTCATAAAACATTTGAAACAGTTTTATAGACTGAAATAATATATCAGAGACGGCAAAAAACAGACATATAAACAATACTTTCTAAGATATGGTAAAGTAGTGGTGCATTGTATACAAATTTAGCTCGAAGGTTTTCTACGCGCAAGGGACTACTAGTAAATATAAACCAACCGCTATGAGAATCGAACAGATCATGTTTCAGATCTCGAGTAACAAAGCGAAGAGTACTAATTCAATAAAAATAGTTAAAGGAGCTGTGCAACGATTTTAACGTTGAAAGAATTTGGATCTCCTACTTTTGACATTGTTAATCTTCTCACAAAGGACAGAAAACTCATCTCCTTCCTTCGAAATGTTGCGATTCCGCTGCGTAATCGCGAGGCAAAAATGAGAATATTTCACGACTTGCAGCTGCGAGCGGCGGCCATGAGAATTACGCGGCGTGGCGTCAGTGGGGGACTTTAAACAAAGAGCAAGTTGTGCAAATACCTGCTAGATCAAATGTAATTTTTCTATAAATCTTGTCGTTCCAACATAAATATAAATGCGTCCAAAACCTGGTATCATCGACAAAACTTTTATTGCACGTAGTTTTAGTGGCGCCATCTATACGTGGTCAACAGAACCTTCAGCTTTATCTACTACCGCGAACAGCCGCCAGAAGCCGGAGGGGATGGGGGCAGAGCCGGACGGGGATGGCCGGACCTGGACGTTGGCACTTTCCTCCTTTCGCCATGTTGATCGCGCTGCGCAAGCACGTGGTCACGTGGTCGTGAGCGGGTGAGTTCTCGCTGCTCACTGATGGCTCTAGAGAGAGAGAGCTTCACCGGAACCCCGAGCGTCTCCCTTTAACGTCACAGCGCATGTGACTCGGAAGATGGTGAAGGAGTTGAGAGGTGACAAAAATCTGATTCTTTGTCAATTTTTAAAATAAAAACTAGGACATGCAGGGAAAAGCAGTTTTTTCTTCTTTACCTCAGAAAATCCCAAATTATTTAAGCAAACTGAAATGGTTGCACAGCTCCTTTAACTTGTCGCAGCTTTATTGGAAGAAAGAAATGAGACGTCTACAAATCTTTGTAATGCGAAACTAGAGTGCAGCTGTTGAGGAGGAGGAGCGGAGGGTACAGAGAAGAGGGTATGCGCCTCCTCCCTCCTTCTCCTCCCCTCCTTACCTTCTTCCTCCTCCCTCCTCCTCCTCCTCCTCCCCTCCTCTCTACCTTTCGCTGAATTTGCTCATGGGTGTCGTGACACAAACTCATCTGACGCAATTTTCCCTCTAAATTTAGCGGGGAAACTGAATTGGGTTGACGTCACATGACGTCGATTTCCTGCTAAATTTTTAGCGGGGAAATTGACGTCACGTGATTTCAACCCCAATTCAGTTTCCGCTAAATTTAGCGGGGAAATGACGTCACATGACTTCGCGTCACGTCATCCATGAACCATAGAGTTATTACAATAAACGCTAGAGGCTCAGCTGGCGCTAGTGTCTACGGGACTTCCGGTTGCAAATTGAAGCAGACAGCATGCAGTCTACTTTTCCAGCCTCCCTGTGTATTCCTATGGGAAAACGCGCGTGAATTTTGTCTCTTCGCCGGAAAATAACATGAATAACTTTTGTCATATCGGTTGTACCGGATAGTATGTACCTTTATTGGTATTGTGAAAGTGTAATTGCTTTAGTTACAGCATTTTTCTTTACCACTGAGCGATGTTAAACTTCGCTCTATCTCAGGCCCAAACCCCTGTTTCAAGGAAGGTATGTGAAAACGAGCGACGGTTCTAAGCAAACTAACGATCGAAAGGAATGTAGTGTGTGTTCAGGTTCGCTAGCATTTCGGTGGTGCTTATATATTGCTAATATGCCCGTCCTGTCATTGGATGAAAATGACTCCGTCGTGCGCATCTTTACGATCGGTTAAAGAAACATTCGAACGCAAAAAATAAAGCACGTGAGCTACGAAAGGTATGTCTTTTTATTATTTCCCATGTCGGGCAGTTTTTATCGGGCACCTGCTCTCTGGCTCCCCTTATTTGCAAAGATTTGGAGCGTGCGGGTGATGCTTTGAACAATTTGAACCCAGAACAAGCATCTTCACAGTACTTATTTATTGCAAATCTGACTATATTGCGTGACTTTCAATTTATTTTGATCGTCTGCAAGCACAAGGAGTTACTTATCCAGTGTTACTGCGTAGTTCTTGCCGTCTCTCTCGGTTTTCTACATGTCCTTCGTTCGTTTGGCACGTATACCCCCCATGTTGGAAAGTGTCGACGCCGTGTTCGCGCTAACAGTGTCCGACAGTGCACAAAAATACACGTACGAAGCCGTTTAAGCACCGTTTTTAATGCGATGAATTTGAAAGAAAAACGCCGTAACTGACCATTTATTTCGTCTGCGTGACTGAGAAATGTTCCAATGTGCCTAGTACGTACAAGTTATTCGTGATATTTGCTCTTATAATCGAGCGCAGAGAGAAAATGCACTCGCTTTTTCCCATAGGAATACATTACCGGAAGTCAAATTTAGACTGCTTGCTGTCTGCTTCAAAATGCAACAGCACACTAGCGCCAGCTGAGCCTCTAGCGTTTATTGTAATAACTCTATGCCATGAACAAATTTAGTTTCTCGGCTAGATTTAGCGGGAAAATTGACGCCACGTGACCTTTACACCACTTCAGTTTCCCACTAAATTTAGCGGGGCGGTTACTCCGACGCCGACGCCGACGGCGAAGCCACAAAACGCGGACACAGGCGCCTAATAGCTGCGTTCTAAAAGTAGAATCGGTCGGTCTCTTCATGTGTGCACAAAGAAAATGAAAAATACATTGCGTTTGATAAACCTTCTTCGAACGATGGTTGCTCGAAGGCGGGTTTTAGTGCATCTGAGTGGCTTCAGTTACATATTTAGTGTACAATTATTATAACATGTGATGTGTAACGTAAACGCCTTTTTAATTATGTATCCGGCTGGTATTAGAAATGCTGTGTTAAAATGTACTTTTTTTCGCATTCTACCGTAACCCTCATTTACTTATAGATCCAGAAGGCTGGACAGACATGTCTGTGCATCTCTTGTTTAAAACGGAACACTCACCATAATGTTAATGACGCGCTGGAAATTGCATGAACTTTTATAGGCACCAATATCTAGCTTTTACTGGAAATATACCTGAATAGAATCATATTATCATTTTCAAAAGGATTCCTGAATTCAGAACTAGCGACGTGCACCACGAAAAGCGTCGCTGTGGTCGAAGTTCGCGATTGGCCAAACCATAGCTTCCTGGACATTGATAATGCTTTCCCAATCGCAGGTTCACGGTGAGGCAAATCCTGCCAATCACGGTGAGGCAGAAGCCAATCCTGCCAATCGCGGCAAGGCAAATCCTGGTTGTGACGTCGGGAGCGGAAACCATCGGAGGGCGCCACCGAAACTTCTCGGCGCTAATAGGGCACACTCTCAAAAACGTATAGAGGTCCTCCTTCACGCAAAATTGAGACAGCCAATCACGGCGCACACTACAAGGCTCACAGGCAATCACGATGTCCAGAGTGTGATCTCTGTAAAATGCGATGTGCATGCACCGAGCCAGCCATCAAGTGAAACGTCATGCTCGTTGTCCCTGCGCACATCGTATTTTTTTGTTCTAACGGCATTCTGAGCCTCGCCATTGGCTGGCATCCATCTGCTGCTCGCCGTGATTCGCTGCATCCGTGTTGTGGCCCCCGTCCACGTGCTGTGCGGGAAAGTGGATTCTTTAGATTTATGAAATAGGATTTCAACGCATCGAAAAAATGCGCGCGTCGGTTGAGACCATAGTTTATTTCACATTTTCTTGGCTCTAATGCATAAATATAGACGCTTTGCGCACGCGCCAGACTACAACCGCCATTGCTGACCTTCCCTCGTCTCACCCAGATGCCGAGCCAGTGAAGCTGGTGAATTGACGAGCTGCTACAAAAGCTTATGTTGGGGAGGAGGACGCAGTAGAATCTAAAATGCCAATAACCTGCCCCGCCGTGGGCACGGTGAAGTGAAGTAAATGAAATGTGAGGAAACAAACATTGAAGGTCGGTTATGGCGGCGGCCATGCACAGTTGCTGCAGAGCGTCTACAGAAACAAAACGGGAGATAATCCTCCGAAAGGCATGCATCATCCGGTTTCGCCCTTGTCACACTAGAGCAACAAACAGAACCAACCGACACAGACAAGCCTCAAACACGTGCAGCATGCGCGCGATGGTACATCTGGCAGGCTTGCAGTGTCTCTGCGCCCGCGAAGCGTGCACGAGTGCTTGCGAGCTTGAAAAGCTTCCTTCGCGTGCATGCTGCACGTGCACGATGCTTGTCTGTGTCGGTTGGTTCTGTTTGACGCTCGAGCGGGACTCGGGCATCACGCTGCACGAGCGCTGCGGTGAAGGGAGCGCTACACTTCGTTTCACTTGAGTCCGTCCAGCCGACGCTACGAAATGGCGGAGCGCGGTACGTTGAATGTCCCTGGCTCGTCTTCGTTCCTCTAAACTCGTCGTTTTCAACAGGTCATCATGGCCCTCTGCGTCCTGAGTGTTCCTCGGATTAACGTCGTTGCTTTGTGGGGCAGTTCACAGTCTCGTCCGAATGGCGTCCACTTCTGTCCTGTGGGTAAGAAAGGAAATTAGAGATGTTCGTCAAGAACATCAAACGGGACGAGACATCAACGCCGTCCTTATTGCGTTAGGACTTTGCAGTGTGCTGCATGTTACCGACGACTTATGAAACGCAGGGCGTTGCAAGACCCAAGCACCTTCTTACCGCTGCGCGGCCAATGAGGTATTAGTTGATCAGAACGACAAAGAACAAACCACGAAGCAAGAAACGTAAAGGCCATGACCTGCATTTCTTGAGCTGCCATTAAATATATCATACACTGCTAAAGGTGGGCACGTAACATCCAGCTAGCCGGCAGCCTGGCGGCGTCGATGCTCCGTCTCAGTCGAAAGCGGACGCAAGCGGATGCCACGAGCCATTGGCGCAAATCCAGTTCCAGGTCCGGACGATGTGACCTCGCGGTTCAATGCCGCGATTCGCTGAGCACAGGGTCACGTGGCAGGCTCTTGACGCCGAATGGACAATTCTCAAGTAAAGAACCGCCGTCTGGGGAGTGGTGTGCGAACTACAAATAAAGGGCAGCCTAAGAAGCCTCCGCCCGTTAGAACACATTGACGTCGTGCCGTTGTATCGGTTCTCGCTGGTTTTTATGCCCCATACTACCAATAATCAAAACAAATCGTCAGAAAAAAAAAACTAATGCGTTTGAAGGTAGGTGTTGAATATATGAGTCGTGCGGGACAATGCCCTCCGAAAATAACGACAGCTGGAAGAGAGGCCAGGGAGAGAGTGTGCGCATGCGCAGAAGCTTACTGGATAGAGGTGTATTGGCTGGGTTGGCTCGTAGCGCCCACCGTAATTTGGTTTAGGGTGAGCACGTTCTCCTACGTGGACGCTTCTAGCATATGGTTACGATGAGTCGCCTACAAAAAGCACGTCACATTTATTGCACAACTGTAATGCTCCAGTGCCATGTTTTACATCGGTACGTTTTAGGCGCTCAAGAAAGTTAAAAAATATATGCGATCCTGTCTTACCTGAAAAAAAAAATCAAATTTTTACTATTTGGTGTGATTTTGTTTTACTACTGCTACCGGGAAGCATTTGATTGAATTTTATATTCCCAATCATTGCAAGCAGAGTTTGGGTTTTTATGCTGGGTATTTTGGGGACTCATTTAAATCTGTAAACTCCACCATCATATCGGAATTCGTAGGAAACACTTTCAAAAATTAAAACAACTTAAACTAATACATGTCAATAGAACTATTATCAAACAGCCTCTATTCCGTCGTAGGCTGAAGCTTCGAAAAATTCAAGACCTTACGAAAACGCCTGAATCATACGGTATTATAATTAGAGCATACTACAAGTTTTCTTTTATTGCAGAAGTAGGCATTAATTGGCTAGTCACGAAAGTCGGACGGTTTAGAGGACATGCAATAAAGATGTGAGAGCATAACATTATTTATTAATTAAAAATACAAAGGTACGTTAATATTGATAATGATACTGGAACTTGGATTAAAATTTCTATTGAGTCTAAACTAATAATGAAAAAACTGTGCTGTCTCGCGTACAGTCTGTGGCAATATGAGTTGGCACAAATCAGTTTTAGCATAAAGAGGAGAAGAACTCATAGGGGGCTTCTGGCATGCTAAGCTACGAAACCGACTGCCACACTGCGACAATAGGAAATGTGGCCGGCTATTCCAAACACTTTGCTAACAGCTTGACATACCCGGGGTTCCCCGCATGCCTTCAGCGTCGCCGCGGCCTGAGCACCGCTGGGCCAGCTCATATTGCCGCATCCCGTACATATGTTGTCGGACAGCTGTATGCACCCATTCAATTGAAAGATCGACATGGTTCCTTCTTCCGTAGTACTGAGCTACGCTTCCGTGTAGAAAGGAAGGGTGGGCTCTTTCTTCCCGTGAAAGATGCCCCTCGACCTCATTGCTGCTCGGTGAGTGATCGGGAGATTAGGGCCAACCAGTCCCTTACACACACACAAGAAAAAAAGACTTAAGAAAAAAAGAAAAGAAAAAAGAACACCGACAGGACGCGAATATAAAACGTAAAGAAATCTAACAGATAATTCTTCAATGTTCTCCGTTTATAGTCCCTCCTCTATCATCCTGTCCTAAAAGAAAGCGAACTTAGAGCTAAGTTCGTGTCAATAAAATAAAACTGTTCAGCTGAATGCTCAAAGGCATTCAGTGAAAAGGTTACTCCTGCGCGCTGATTGAAATATTCTAAGATATTGTCTCGATAAATAAAAGAACCGCTCTATCAGCGTATCTATACACTAACTCAACTCTCTGACGTCACGGAATTGCGGTGCCGCCGCTGTCGGCCCTGCGCATGCCCACACGCTTCACTTCACGGGAATCCTGGTTCTGCGCAACGCGGGCTTATTTGTACACAGTGTGTTGGTTATTATAATGTACGCTAGAGGTTAAACTGGCGCTAGTGTCTATGGGACTCCCGGGAGGTAAACTGAAGCAGACAGCAACCCGTCTACTTTTGCGGTGCTCCTGTGCATTCCTGTGAGAAAACGCGCGTGCATCTTGTTTCTCCGCCGGAAAATAACAGAAATCACTTTTGTTATTTGGGTCGTACCGAACTGTATGTACCTTTATTAACATTGTAAAAGTGTAATTGCTTTAGTTGCGGAATTTTTATTAACCACTGAACGATGTTAAACTTCGCTATATTCCAGGCCCAAACCTCTGCTCTATAGTAGGTATGTAAGAAAGAGCGACGATTCTTAGCAAAATAAGAATCGAAAGGAATGTAGAGTGTGTTCAAGGTTCATTAGCGTTCCGGTGATGCTTAGATATTGCTCATATGACCGTCCTGTCACTCTAAGAAAATGACCCCGTCGTGCATCTTTACGAGCGGTTAAAAAACATCCGAAACGTAAATAGTAAAGTATCTGGGCTATACAAGGTATGTCTTTTATTATTTCCAATGTCGGGCAGCTTTTATCGGGCACCTGTTTTCTGGCTGTTCCTTATTTGCAAAGATTTCGAACATGCGGGTGAAGCTTTAAACGCAGAAGTAGCATCTTCGCACATATTCGTGTCCAGAAAGAATTAGGCGGTAGTTATTTTTTGCAAACCGATTATGTGGCGTTCAATTCGTTTTGACCGTCAGCGTGCACAATGAGTTGCTGATACAGCGTTACTGCGTAGTTCTTGGCTTCTCTCTTGGTTTTCCACATGCCCTTCGTTCGTTTGGCACTTATATCCCCCATGCTGGAAAGCGCCGACGCCATGTTCGCGTTAACAGTGTCCGACAGTGCACATAAATACACGTACGAAGGCCATTTTAGCACTTTTTTAATGCCATGAATTTGAAGAAAAAAAAACGCTGCAATTGTCCAATTATTTTATTTGCGTGACTGAGCAATGTTTCAATCTACCTAGTACGTTCGAAGTGTTCGTGATGTTTACTATTTTAATTGAACGCAGGGAGAAAATGCACCTGCGTTTTCCCATACGAACGCATTACCGGAAGTCAATTTCCGACCGGTCGCTTTCTCTTCCAATTTGCCACAGCACACTAGTGCCAGTTAAAGCTCATAGCGTACAATATAATAACTATATGGTTTGTCCTAGGGTGCCTACATGTTTCCGCTCCACTTTAGGGTGGCGACAACTTCTTCTTACCCTTTCCCAGATCCTCTCCTACCGCCATTTTTTCCCACTTCTTATATCGCTAAACGTAAATAGCGTTGAGTTTCTCTAGTCTCGAAACACCGGCAACACTGTGAGGCCATGCACTTCCGTTTCCGTTCATGAGAGGAGTCGGAGGCTCAGCGGGATGGCGGTCGTGGTGGCTGTCGGTCTCTTTATTCGGGGGTTTTATATTTTGAAGTTGCAATCAGGAAGTGTGCTTTGCTTTTAACGAAACGCGAGTTGCCGCGACAAAATGGAACGCAACAGACCGGCATTGAACGCCGAAAATTTGCTGTCGGAACGAGAGCGGTGAGCGCTCCCTAGCAATAACGAGGATTAGCGGCGTAGTGCGAGCGCACGGCCGGCGAGTGTGACAAAATGGTCGACGAAAACAGCGGAGGTTGCCATAGTAACGAGGTAGGCAACACTGGTTTGTCGGCAACAGGTATCACAAACGTTGTCGCCACCCTAAACAGCGAAGCGGCGGAAGCGTGTAGGCACCCCAGTTGGTCCATACTTCGTCTCACCTTACGATGAACCGCGGCGGACGCTACGTGTCACGCCAGCCAATCCAGCGCTGCGAACAAATCACGTGACTAGTCACGCGACAGCCACACAGCATTGGATGGGCTGCATTGTGTCGTGTAGCATCCTTTGCGATCTTCAGCTCACTTAGAAGCTATTCTGAGCCCCGGATATACCTCTTTAGCGGAGCCGTTTCTGCGCGAGTGGTGGGGAACGAGTGTGCACCATGATGGGTGGGCGTCGGTTCTGTCAGGCCCGAAGCATTCATCTGGTGGAAATGTGGGACTGCGAACGTCAGGACGAAAAGTAGTGGTTCTCGACTGACATTGTAATGTAGGACTCCTTTGCGACTTTGCCCTGTGAGGAACGAGGCTAACCAAACCTGTCATTATAGCGATCGGAGGACGGAAAGTGCTCCGGACGTTGTTATACTGTTTTGCTTATTGGTTTTGATATCTGACTTGATGCAGAAAGTCTGTCGCTTTTCCTCAACTCACACGTGGATACAGCTGTATGATCAAGTTGGATGTTTTCTCGCTTTGAATTATTGATGCCGCGATATGGGACATCGTCATGATACAAAGAAACCTGTCGTTGTACGGCATAGTAATGTACGCAAAGAGTTTCCTTTTTGCGTGCATCGCATGAAACTGGCAGTGGGGTATGGCCTGTGGTTTATATAAATGCACAGACGATCGTTTGTCTTTTATTTATGTTTTATTCTATAGATTTTACGAATATGTAAAGCGAGTATTGATCCCAGGGTATCTGCGTGCTCCACAGACTATCGTCGATGCCTGCAAACACTTAGTAGTCCTGATAAAAATTTCTCTTTTTTAGACCCTTCACGAAAATGATGCCCAATTTCACTATACATAGTATCTTACGAGATGTCTTATTACCACTGGATATTAACAACTGGAGCTCGTTCGCCAATCGGACTGCTAAAATGTCGCTAAACATTTGTGGGAGCTACAACCCTCATTTTTTCTAGCGAACACAGCTGGTTTACAAAGCGCATTGCTGTGTTTATTTGTATTCTTATTTTTAAAGTATTCATTCCACTCCGTTTTGTATAATTCCTTTATGAGCCCTCGAAGGAAATAAAGGATAATCGTGCTGTTGCTAATTAGGACAACGATAACGCGATATGCGATAGTTTTGGGTTCTGAAAAGCGCTGAGAAGCACTAGCGATTCTCAGGACTACAAATAATCAGTTTAATGTACCTAGAGCTCCGGACCGAGTTTAGTTCTCGGCATCATTCCAATGTATCCTTTTAAAAGCAGCCTGGCCGCCTGTGAAGCAACGTGGCTGCTTAGGAATTTTCACTGGGTGAGTTCTAAGTGGATGGAATAATAGAGGAACGGGCCTGAACACTTTTGATTGGACGGCAGCTTGAGCCACCTAGCCAAAGCTTTTATTTCAACAATTAATTAAATTTCAATCTAGAAAAGCAGTAAAATAATTAAACCACCAGCATTCATTTACCGTTCTCCACAACCGTAAGTACAGTCTGTGTGACGGTGGGGCCTAGCTTAGCAACCTGGAGCGCACTCTCCGCCCTACCGATCGAAAGAAAAAAAAACTAACAAAACATTATTCTTCTATCCATTTATACCACCAGTCCAATAAACTATGGTTGATTAGTCCTGGTGAACGTACCCGTCACCTGACAGAGGCTGAGTGTAACACTCGAGCCGTATAACTGAGATTTCGGTTGTCTTACCCGTTTGTCGAAATTAATCGTAACTCATTCTCTTTGACGTACCAGGCGCGCTTGGTTGGGCACGTTGGCCCTCAAACCTTCAATTTACCTTTAAGCGTCGTAGAGCAGTAAGCGCCGTATATTATAAATAAAATGTGGTTCAACGGAACGACGTAACCGGGTCGCGTGTCGGAGGCGTAATCATAAATAAAGAAAGGAGTGATAAAAGATTTTACTTACTCAATATATAAACCATGGTTTACAGGTTCTCATCTAAACTTGAAGCTTGACAATATCACTGCAAGTTTAACTGCGAAATAAACGCTATTAGAATCGTCAACTTGAATGCTTAAGAAAATTACTCCTTAAGAGTTGTGAATGAAATCCTATCTCCTTTAGTAAAACTTATTTCTGATCGTTATAAATTCAGGAATGCCATATTTATTACAAACACGGCTAACAAAGAAAACGACGAGCTGAAGGCCAGCAAGAATCACGACTACTTACTTCACTTCTAGCTACCACAGGCATCGCCTTGCACCCTTCAGCATGCAGAATGAGCACTGGAGAACTGGAGCCACAACTTGATTTGCATTAGCCACTTATCTTTTCATTTTGCATAGGGTGGAGTGAAGAAAAACCAACCAAGCATGTTGCTCATCTCGCAATGCGTACAGATGTATCTTAGCTAAAAGAATTCGCATTGTACCTGTACACGGCTTCAGGGTTACCTTGCTTAATGAGTTATTTCAGGCATGAAGCTACACATTCTGACTTCATTTGTTTCGGTGGTTTTGTTTGTCGGGTGGAAATGGTGTTGCTGCAATTCACGCAAGAATATATTGCAAATATATTCGTTTGAAGCTCGTGCACAGTACTGACGGCGGTCTTGTACGCCACGCGAAGATACACGTGGCTTGCACTGATGTCACACCAGCAGCCATTGTGGCGGCCTAGCTTGTTGCTGAGCACGTACCCTCTGCAGCACACATTTCGAATGATCGAATTTTTGTCTCTATCCAACGACAAGTATACAGGAATGACCACCAGCGGGATGCGACGGCGTCACCTGCAAGTCATGTATAGGCGTGCTTGCAATAAGTGAATGAAAATTATTTCACCATTCTGGCAATGACGCGTTGAAACGCACCGAGTTTACTCGACAAAGTAAGCGCACAGCGAGTTCCGTCCTGCTCACCCTACGATATGGTGAAGACGTCTTTCACCACCATCCTTTGCCGCCTTTGAGTCCTCCGAAGCCCCCACCGTGTGGTCCACCACCGAAGCCTCCGCCGAAAGGTGCACCAGGCACCACTCCGCCGCCGCCGTGACCGAGGGGTCCTGCTCCGAAGGGTCCCGAAGGTCCGGGGCCGAAGCCTCCCGGATGCGTCGTCGTGCCTAGATGCTTCACCTTGACCAGAATCACCTTGGTCGCTCCTCCGGGAATGAAGGTGGGCGCTCCGGGCCGGAAGTTCGCGGGAGCGAAGCTGGCAGGAGCCAAGCCTCCTCCGAAGCCAGGACCCGCAGGGTAGACGCCACCTCCGAAGCCGCCTCCCGAGAAGCCACTTCTGTAGCCGCCCGAGTAGCTGCCACCAAAGCCACCTCTGAAGCCGCCACTGTGGGCGACGGCGTGTCCAACGCCTGCTCCGATTCCCGCTCCGACTCCTGGTCCAATAGCGGGGCCGACACCAGGTCCGAAACCTGGTCCAAAGCCTGGGCCATAGCCTGGTCCGAAGCCTGGGCCGAAGCCAGAGCCAATTCCGGCTCCGGATGCGTGGTGGCCGGGTCCGTGGCCAACTCCGGAGCCGATGCCACCGGAGCCGATACCGGGTCCGGCGAAAATTGGTGCTCCACCAGAACCACCGCCCTTGAGAGAGTGTACGTGGCAGTGGATCGTGGCAGTCGCCGTGGCTGCGGCCGCCAGTAAAATCTGTGTGGAGAAGACATGTTTTGCTTTTTTGCCACTTTGCTTATTTACATATTTGTAAACTTTGAGAATGGAAAAAAGACAAAAACGGACGAAGACAACAGAGTTTACAAGTATGTCGTATCAGAACCAGCTCACTTCTTTCATATTCAGAATGTTTCCATGGTAAACAAAGTCCTGTTTAGGGTGGGAGCTTAGGACGATAAAGCAAAATTTGCTGATGACGATATAAAATGAGGAGTTAGACAGGTTGCGAAAGGATAGTTAAAAATATACAGAAATAGTACAGAACCAACAGATCAGTGCAATAAATGACAACGCAGTTATTTTTCATTAAGAATGTTGGGATTGAAAGGTTTCTCGTTTTCCGCTATTTTTAACATAATTTAAACAGTAGTGTATGTATACGTATCCAGCAAAGCACAAAAGGGATCAACATGTCGTGTTCGCAAATTAATAAAAATCTGATCGCTTCTTAACACCTGCTAGCATTAGGGCGTCACGTATGGAACATGTAATGGGCCCTTATAGTTGCTTACAGAAGGCGAAAATAAGCAATATCATTCAGAGGATCAAGCGATCAGTGCTGAGATTAGTCACGCTAGCCATCATGCGCAACAAACAACAAAATACTGTTAAAGACGGGTGCAGCAATATATTTCTGATGGATCGTACGACATATTTACAAGATTTGATTGAAAGTTGGGTTGTTGATATGAATGCTCAATGACAAACAGCGCAAAAAATTACGACGGACGAAGAACGAGAACTGACAACACCAAGCAGTACACTCTCTTAGCAGCTCTCGTTTTTCGCCTATCGTATATTTCGCGTTGTTTTCCGCAATTAAAAAGCACAATCTGGAGGAGGATAAGGGTGGGTTTCACGAGTGGACGACGAATTGAAGTTTGTGATGCTTTTGACGAACTAAAATTGCAGGCACTAGCATGACCGGAATCTTAGCTGTGGCAAATATTCATCATCATAAATAAAAAAGAACGATTTAAGACTGAAGAAAGATGGCGCGCGCTACACACACAGCGGGGTGCATGTTTTGTTTCCCGTGTTACTCCAGCCTGGGTTTTTTTTTGTTCTCTCACTAGGTGCTCATGCTTTATGCACTTCGCGCCCCATCTAACATATTAAAATAACTTTACTTCTTAGTTTTCAATTATGAAATATTATGCCGGGCCTAATGTAACACATCCCCGTGTTGTTGGAGGCAAGACGCAGCAGGCGAACCGGTACTTACTGCGCAAGAGAGCGTCGCCATTGTCGACGCAGCCGCGTGCACGAGCAGGGACTACGAGGCGCGTCACTCCTACATTCGAATCCGCGGCGACACCACCCTCGTGCGCTTATATATGGCGGCCGGAGGGAGTCGGTATAGATGCTCTGTTTGCTGACAGCCGGTGAGGATTCCCAGGCTGCCGGGGGAGCCGTATACTACTCCCGTCCTTTTACCTGTCTTTGTTTCTCGCCACGCTACTCGCTTTTTCGGGTGCCTATCGAGTCGGTCTTTTTTTCTTTTTCCGCGCCCCCTTCGGAGGTATCGGTAGCCCCGCCGCCCCCTCCTCAACCTTCGCGACGTGGTGTGTGCATACTCTCGCAGGGAGGCAGGCCTCGCTCGCGCCTCGTCTTTCGCAGGGCGTCCCCGCGGCGGCTCCCCTGTCAACAGCGCACTTAACCGGCGAATTGGGTCAGGTGCCTCTGGGGTCACGCGAAAAATGGAAACGGCTATTCGGGGTATTCGGCCCGAAACGCTCGGGGAACACGCGCGCCGACGGAACGCGAGAAAACCGATGGGACAGAGGGACGCTTTGGGAAGGGAACGTTCACTCGCGCGGTCATCCCGTCGTTTCGGGTTACGTCTTGCTTCCCAGGCGTGTCGCGTTCGTGTCATTTGGGAGTCACAGATTTTTTTTTCGTGCAAAACAGAGCGTGATGAATGGTCCCATATTTTTTTTTCTCCTTCATAATTAATGGAAAAGTTTCTATCCCTCGAAAGATTGGGGCACTCACAAACTGCACGAGTTTGCGCTTCGACGCAACGAGTAATGCGTAGCTTTGTCACGCGTTGGTTATCGGAACAACCGATTTGTTCGTATAGTCATTAGCAGGATTAGAACGGCAGGACGTCTCCTCTAGATGCCCGTCTCTAGCACGAGCTCGTTGCCGTCGCCGTGCTTGTGCGTGCACGCTCGAGGCTTACGAGACGCTGAAGTGTCATCGAAAGTAGGAAAACTCGCGCTGGAGGCGGGCAACTGAAGGACCTCACTGCCGTTCATGCCCTGTCATTAACTATAGGGTAATTTAGAATAGTGTAAAGATCCTTGCGTACAGCACAATCACCTTGCGGACCGCTGCGGCATGTGTCGCAACAAGACTTTTAGTGCGCAGAAACACAAAGGATGTACAAACACACGCAATCTACTACTGAAAAGATACGAGAGCGGCAACGAAGAGAGCTTCATTTGCGCACACTAAACTCCGAAAACAGCTTACGTATCATGTACTACTATCTTAGTCACACTCGATGGGAAGGCGGGAGC
Source organism: Ixodes ricinus (assembly GCA_037355805.1). Lineage (NCBI taxonomy): Eukaryota > Metazoa > Arthropoda > Arachnida > Ixodida > Ixodidae > Ixodes > Ixodes ricinus. The sequence goes on from JAZHYW010004256.1 coordinate 144,566, forward strand.
GCGTGGCATCAGGTGCTATCACAGCACCCTAACCGCCCGGCGCGCAACTGCAGCAATGCGCATCGCCCGTGCAAAGAGAAAGTTCACCTTGCGCGTCGCATCATCGCTGCGCACGCGCGTCTTCTGCTACACGTGGCGTCTGCTGCCGTCGTTATACCGCAGCTAGCGAAGAGTTTGGCACTACAAAAGGGCGGTGAACTTTCACACGAAGGCTGCATCAGTGTGCGCCTCTGCTGCTCCTTGACTAGTGTCCGTATTTGATTAAAGGAATACGCAATTGGCGTGTTTGTTTATTTGAGTGCGCCAGTCAGCGCTAGCTTTGCCGATACCGCCTCCCGTGCAGCTTAGTGCCAGCTCAAGACGTGACAACAAGATGCAGCGTCGGAAGGCGCGTCTGCACCAATAATGTGGTCTTGACATTAATAAATGCTACTCTAACTTGTGGCTGTCGCCTTCCGCATTATTATTGCCTTAGGGCCCGCGAAACTTGGATGTGCATTGTGTGCTGTAAGGTGCTGACGTTCGCGTTGTTTGCCAAGAAGGCAAGGTTCCGCAACGAGTGCCAAAAAGACAACAAAAACAATGCAAACTTCATTCTTAAAGCAAGATTAAATGAAAACTCACAAAGCGCCTGTCTGCGCAGATAAGAAACACCCCTCCCCCCCCCCCCCCTAAAATCTAAGGAGTCCTTGCGAGTGAACTCAATAACGAGTCATTTCCCCGCCCGTTGATGACAGCTGCCACACTCGGCGGCAGGGATTCGTACAGAGCAGACACAAAAGGTGCGTCTCCTCTGAGGCGTTCCATTCTGCTTGAACTGCGACCCATAACTGGTCTGCTATTGGCAAATAAATTGGCGTCCGCACCATGACCGTTTTTATTCGGGCCCACACGTTCTCAACAATATTGAGGTCTGCGTCTTTGGGGACCCAAGTTGAATCCTCTATGTCACACTGACGCAAGTGGCCCTTCTCGACGCACGCATTGTGGATAGGAGCGAGGTCCTGCTGAAAGAGGACATCTCTGTCCGGAAAAAGGCCACTGCGCAAATAGTGTAGGAGCACAGTGCCAACCACATCGCGGTATTGGGTCGACGTCAGCCTTCCGACGATGGGGTACAGAGGACCGAGGCCGTATTTGGAAATGGCGCCTCAATCGTTGACGGATGTCCTCCTCTTCCGTGCGACGCGCTGCACCTATAGACAGGATCGTTCCTGCAGGAACATATCGACTTTAATTGTGCAACGTGCACTGTCTCACTAGCTGTCCAGCAGAGCACAAAGACCGGGAGAAAAACGAGGAGCGAAGACCGAAGAAGATCACAACGAGACAGGTGAGCCCCGAGTATAAAAACCACAATATTGAAATTAGCTTTTATTAAGGAACAATACAGGTCAAACATGACAAAACATTTACCAGTTAAGGAAACAGCCTTTTTTGGAACGAAATTGCAACTAAGTTAATGGACCTTTTTCACATACCGACGGCACCAGGCGGTGGCTGCAGGAACTAAAAATCGAGGAAGGGACCTACCTGCGCTACCAATCGATAATGGGAGCTACGCTACCAGTTTCTTCGTTCTCTGAGCAGCGGGGCGTGCCCAACGCGCCGTCCAAGTGGGGCATCCGTGGCGTCCACTTAAACGTCGTGTTATTCTTTCCGTCCGCTTTCTTTTTTTGTGTAACACAATTATATGTATGCTGCAATTACGTTTGCTACTCGCTGATCTACAGCCTCCTTCCGAATTTCCTCGATTTTTGGTTTCAACTTCCGCCGCTTGGCATCGGGCGCTCGCGCGTGCGCAGAACGCTTCTCGGAAAAGGTCCATTCCAAGTGCGTAGCGAGAACGCCAACGAAGGACGAAACATTCAATTTAGGAGATTTAGAATAGTCAATGTATTAAAGCAAGACTTACCGTGCAGCGCGAGGTCGTCAAACACGCGCGCGATGATCCTGCCTCTTGAAGAACGTGGAGGCATCCGACTAGACGACCGGGCTCCAGTCATCCGCCGTCAACAACGCGCTCCCAATCGCAAAACGAAGCCTCGCCTCTTTGTTTGAAGCTGTGAGTAGGTGCTTCTGCGCTGCAATGGCGCGATGCAGACCGGCGCCCCTCAATCTGCGACGAACTGTCGCGTCTGAAAGGTCCAATTCAAGGTGCCCTCGAATTTCTCTGGCCGAAAGGAAGGCGTCTTCGGCGGTAGCGGCGACAATGAAACGGTCTTCATCTTCGGTCGTCACACTTGGTGGACACCGTCGAGGTGCATCATGGACCCCACCTTTATACTTAAATTCTTGAACGATGCGGTTAACCGTCTTCCGAGGCCTATTCACGAGAGCTCCGATGACCCGCTGCGAGTGCCCTTTCTGAGCATGCTCAATGATCTTCCATCTGTCCCCTTTCGGAACTCTGGTCATGACGACGGGCTGGAATCGTTCTGACAGAAATGCAAGGGCGAGCAAACTTATACCAACTCAAGCGCCCCAGATGCTAGGAAAAATGCCCCAGTTCTTTTATTCTTTCAGTCAAACATAAAAAGAAAACGAAATGAAGGTGTCATTGTTGCAAGTTACATGTATATATATAAAAAGCTGTTATGCTTATTGTACAGCTTTATGTTCATAATTCCATCTACACGCTGTATTATAAAACAGCTTCCACGCGAACTTCTGCATAAAGCAGGCAGCTTGCGAAGGAGACGACTGCGCATTGCAGACAGCGAGCAAGCGCTCCGATGACGCCATGCGCGCGATGAGGTTGTAATCTCTCCACATGGGCGATGCGCAAGAGCTATATTTGCGCGCCGGGCGATTAGGGTGCTCTGATAGTACCTAATGCCAAATACTCCCGTATTTCCTCCAAGTGTGATTAAGATATTGTGCTCACCAAACTTACCAAGAACAACCGAATGGTGTCCTACCTCATGAGAGTGCTATATCTTGGCTGCAGACGAAGAACTGATTCATGACGTAGTGCTCAGCGGAAAAGTCCGAGCAGGAAAGGCCACTCGCTCGAGGCCGTAATTGCTGCTGGAATGGGGAGAGCACATCAATTTTGCCTGCTAGGCGATCTACATTTTCCCCCGCCCCTTCGCCTACGTCGAAATTGTCAGTTATTAGATGGCTCATTCAGCACGAATATCGAATGCTTACTGATCGCGTCATTATATCGCTCACTGTTTCGACCCTACGCGTGTTCCTGTGGAAAGGTGGCGGTGAGTATAGGTTTGCCGGCTAGAAAAAATCGCTGCGGTGTCCACTGTATAACCGCGAACTGTACCTTGAGCGAGAGGCCTCCCCTGTTCAGGCTGTTTCATGAACAGTTCTTCAGTTGCTGCTAATACAGTGCTCCCATAAGACACCTTTCGCGTGTTCCGGATAAGTTCGGTGAGCACTGTACCCAAGACGCGTACGTACGCTAGCGTGTGGTGCATGCGGACGGAGTAGCGAGTACCGTATTTTCTTGTGTACGCAAGGCACTAGCGTTTGCTTCGTACCCTACTCCAAAACCAACTGTCGAGTCTGGTCGAGCCTGAAAGTCTTTGGCTCGGTTGTTCCCGGCTTGGTTGGAGGCGCCAGTTCCCATGGCTGTCGGTTGATGGGGCTGTTTGCTTGCAATTGTTTGCAAGTTTGTCGCCCGTGTGCGTTGAGGTGTCGTTCAGGTTCACATGGTATATTCTCCGTTCTGATCAGGCACGTAGTCAGGAAGGGGGGGGGGGGGCATGGTGCCCGCCTTCCCCCCCCCCCCGAAATTTCCCATTTTGCCTGGGCCTCCTCTCCCCTTCATACAGCATTTAGTCATTGGCGTCCCCCCCCCCCCCCCCGCCCTGAAACAAAATCCTGGCTACGTTCCCGGTTCTGATGTAACACGAGAGTGACGGTTGCGTGGCACTTTTTATTTAGCCGAATTCGCTGGAGTGTATTATTTTAGGCTGTAGTAAATTGTTGTGATTGAGTTGAACGAGACAATAAAATAAAACATGGAACATAATAGTTGTCCCTTAGCTTGAGGGCTTCCGGATACACTAACATAGGAGACTAATAATCAAGAATCAAGAATCAAGAATAGTTTTTATTAGGTGTCCAGGAACGACCATAAGGTCTTGGTACTGGCACACCGAAACCTGCACACTACAAAAAAGTAGATAAAAAAACATAAAAAGTTTCAAAACATTGAGTGAAAGATATGATACATATAACGCATGCTGACACAAAGATATGATATACACAACAAGGAAAGAACGGAACACAGGGTCCGAACACAAAGTAGAAGACTACCACAAAAACGAATATATCTTATTAAAATAATATATAATAACATCACAATCACGACAGGTTCAGCGGGACTCATACAAGACTCTGAGAGATCTGACAAATTCAGTCACACAAAAAATATCAAGATCACTTGCAATGCCATTATATGCCCGACACATGCGAAACATGGGGTCCAGGATATTTAACGTCCGAGGAGAGTAAAAAGGCGTTGTCAAACGGGTCGCTGTCTGAGGAACTCGTAAAGATATCTGTGAGAGCAGTTCTGAACTGTCGGCCATGCCATGAAGGACTTTGAAAAGGAAAACCAGATCTGCCTTTTCTCGACGGTGATATAAGCTGTTCATTTGTAGGACGTCCAATACACTGTTACTATTTGACAGAGATGTTTCATCGCGCAGATATCGATATCGATAAATAGATAAAAATTTGTTTTGCACTTGCTCCAGCCTTAGGAGGGTAGTTTTACAACTACCATTCCATACAGGAGATGCGTATTCGAGTTGAGACCTTGTCAAAGAGCGGTACAGGGTTACAAACGTTGCGGGGTTTTTAAATACTCTAGTCGTTCGACAAACACCGAGCGCGCGCAAGGCGCAGGTACTTATACGAGCCACGTGGCTATCAAATCTCAAGGAGGAGTCAAAATGCACTCCCAAGTCTCGCACTTCACTAGAACGGCACAATACGTCTGAGCGAACACTGTAAGGGAAACACGTTGTTTGCGTTTTGCGACTATAGGACATGACCTTGGTTTTCGATCTGTTTAGTAGGAGACCGTTCAGTGAACACCATTCGCTAAATGAGTTTATGTCCTCTTGTAGAAACTTGCAATCTGAGATAGTTTCAATCTCCCTAAATATCTTAATATCATCAGCATATTGCAAAAAAGACGAGTTTACAATCTGCTTACACACATCGTTCACAAAAATAGAAAAAAGAAGCGGGCCCAGAACTGATCCCTGAGGTACCCCAGACGTGGCCCTGTACGTAAAAGAATACGCGCCGTTCGCACGAGCAACACATGTTCTATTAGACAAATAATTCTGAAACCAGCAGTGTAGCCCTCCACAGACACCAATACCACGAAGTTTAGATAAAAGAATGCCATGGTCAACCACATCAAAGGTTTTACTCAGGTCAAAGTAGACAACGTCAAGCTGGCCTCTGTGGCACACAGCTTTGGATGCAATGGACATAAATGAAATCAAATTTGTTGTTGTCGAGCGTCCTGATACAAATCCGTGTTGGTTGTAACTTAATACATTTTTTAGACGGAAGGACAATGTTTTGTGGACTACCATCTCGAAAAGCTTCGAAAATGTACACAGCAGAGACACTGGCCTGTAGTTTGACGCAGTGGTACGACTTCCAGACTTGTAGACTTGGACTACGACTGACTTCCTCCACATGTCAGGAAACACTCCTGCTCTTAAGGAGTTGTTGAAAATATCATAGAGGATGGGTGTGAAAATTTGATGAAATGCTTTTACAAGTGTTGCTGGAATACCGTCGTGACCTGAGGACATGGTAGGCCTCAGTTTTTTTATGCATTCCTGAACCATTCCCTCATCCACAGGCAGGGAAGAAATGGATCCGTTCACACCAGGGGATGGCGGCTGTTGGTACCCACTCATATTGTGGGTATATACAGAACTGAAATGACGCGCGAATATATCGCATACACTGGACGTGGTCATATTCTCACCATTAAGTATAAAATCAGGATTTATCAATTTTCCACCTCGAGAACGAACATGTCGGTAGAGTTTTCTTGGATTTCTCCTCAATTCGGACTCCACTGACTCCACATATATCTTATGATCAATCCTTTGATGTTGCTTACAGAGGCGTCTATAATGAATGAACTCAGCCTCCCACCTGAGACTACCAGTCTTTTTAAATTTGCGGTGAGAGAAGCTTTTTTTCTTCAGCAACTTTTTTAAATACGGAGAAAACCAGGAGGGAAATTTTGTATTGGTATGCTTCTTTAGAGGAATGTAATGATCCATTCCCTCCTGCACCGCCGTGGTGAATTGAAGAACCTGATAATTGACATCAGATGATTGCAGGATAGGGGACCAGTTGAACGTAGAAAAGTGGTTATATAATCCCTCATAGTCACCAGCAGCGAAGTTATGCAGTTTGCCTAGATAAGTGAGACTAGCAGCCGGTATACGGGTGACAGGAACATCTAAGGTTATAGACACCTCAAGTGCAGGATGATATTTGTCTGTCGGTACTAAAGGGAATCCACTCTTAGCAACAGAAACGTTATCAATGTCTGAGAAACAAAGGTCAAGCATAGCGCCTTTACTATTTTTAACCCTGCTAAACTGATTCAAAGTCAACAAGATGATCGGCCTTCTTTGCACCGTAATAGTTACTTGAAACAACACTGTGAGTTTCCCAGCATACACCTGGTACATTAAAATCGCCAATTACTAATAGTTTGCATTCACCCAGTTTGTCTGCTATATCCTCAATTCCAAGGAGACAATCATTAAACTCATCAGGTTCAATGTAGGAGGAAAATAAAAAAGTACATATCAGAACGCGTTCTCTATTATCATACTCCAGCTCTACCCACACAGATTCCGAATAAGTCTCAAGATCGGCGCGCCTGCTGCACTTCAAAGACCTATCGATTGCAATCAAGACACCGCCTCCCGTTTTCTTTCCGCGAGATAAATCACGATCACTGCGATGCACAAGAAAATCCGACGAAAAATACTCCCCAGACAGTATTTCTGGGCTTAACCAGGTTTCCGTGATACAAAATATAGAAAAATCAGTACATATAGCATTAGAAAATAATTCACTGGCCTTCGTACAAAGGCCGCGAACGTTCTGATAGTAAATGTGCATGCTAGTCATTTGCAGGCAAGATGGTCGAGGGATCACTCTATACGTTCATTCTCATCATGCACGTGGCTTTCCGTCAGCCGGCCCTGAAATTCCCTGAAGAGGCAGCCCTCCGGCCAGTTAATTATCTGTGTGAACTTGGTGTACAGCTAAGATTGGGATGTAGACTCACGAAACGAGATCCAATCAAATGTCGAAATGAGGCGATCTAGTTTTACATTATCGATAATATCTATTTGCTTTGTTTCGGCTTCAGGCTTTGTTTCCCCCGAGTTTACAAACTGACATCCTACAAAATAATGATCGGCCAGTTTTTCCGTGATAACCGATGACATTGTAACGGTATTCTCAGCTCGAACGCAGATATTATCGATACAGGACGTGACTAGTTTATTTGATATTATCTCTTCTCTTGTAGGAGCTTAAATAGTGCTTTCAATACCCTCGTTTGCAAGAATGTTCAAATAGTCACACACATCAGATCGATCCTGTTTCTCTACATCGATGTTAATATCGCCAACCAAGCAAAATAGGCCCCTGTTATGCACTTCATTGAGTGTTTTTTTTAAAAATTCTTCTAGAAAACTTCTAACGCTTTGTGAAGGGGGCCTATAACAAGCTAACATAAAAATCATGAAATTGAAATTCTCAATTTTAAGCCCAATCGTTTCTGCATGCGAAAAAGAGACGTCGAGTTTAGAAACCAGCCATTTGTCCTTAATGAAAACCGCGATCCCCACACCCCCCACATTTGACCGCGAAAACCAGAAGGAATTATAGCCAGCTAATTTAAACAGATCCCACCAATCCTCAGACGCATTAGTCTCGGTAAGTACAAAAATGTCCGTGTTTGCTGTCACGTCATTAACAAGAAGGTTGAAGAGGCTCCACTATTTTCTTATGCTTCTAATGTTCACGTGTAATACCAAGAAAAGTTGATTCTTTACATTGAGCCTCTGCTTGAAAACCTTGGAATCTCCACATTCATGAAAATTTGTCGACATTACTATAACTTATATTCTCAAGGTCGTTGACTGTGTTTACCCTGACTAGCGCTGAGCCTTGTTCTTTTTTCGCAAAAATTTTCCCTTCCTTGACCCAGACATATTTAAATTGCACTTCCTTGGCTTTTGGCCTGGCCACCCAGAATAATTCTCTGTTTGCTCGAGTCAGGTTTTCGTTAAAGTAAACCTTCGGCAGTTTACCTGAATTATGAAGTGAGCTCAATCGTACGCGACGGCTCATCCATGCCTCGTACACCTTCACGGACGCGAACCTTATCAAAACTGGGGGTGCAGGGCGGGACTTCGCTGCAATAATAATAATAATAATAATAATAATAATAATAATAATAATAATAATAATAATAATAATAATAATAATAATAATAATAATAATAATAATAATCAATAATAATAATATTAATAATAACAAGAATCAAGAATCAAGAATAATTTTTATTAGGTGTCCAGGAACGACCATGCGGTCTTGGTACTGGCACACCGAAACTTACACGCTACAAAAAAGTAGGAAAAAAATAAAAAATAAAAAAACATAAAAACTCAAAACATTGAGTAAAAGATATGATACATATAACGCATGCTGACACAAAGATACGATATGCAAAACAACGGAAAGAACGGAACAGAGTCCGAACGCAGAGTAGAAGACTACCACAAAAACGAATATACCTTATTAAAATAATATATAATAACATCACAATCACGACAGGTTCAGCGAGAAATAATATATAATAACATCACAATCACGACAGGTTCAGCGAGACTCATACAAGACTCTGAGAGATCTGACAAATTCAGTCACACAAAAAATATCAAGATCACTTGCAATGCCATTATATGCCCGACACATGCGAAACATGGGGTCCAGGATATTTAACGTCCGAGGAGAGTAAAAAGACGTTGTCAAACGGGTCGCTGTCCGAGGAACTCGTAAAGATATCTGTGAGAGCAGTTCTGAACAGTCGGCTATGCCATGAAGGACTTTGAAAAGGAAAACCAGATCTGCCTTTTCTCGACGGTTATATAAGCTGTTCATTTGTAGGACGTCCAATACATTGTTACTCTTTGATAGAGATGTTTCATTGCGCAAATATCGATATCGATAAATAGATAAAAATTTGTTTTGCACTCGCTCCAGCCTTAGGAGGGTAGTTTTACAACTACCATTCCATACAGGAGATGCGTGTTCGAGTTGAGACCTTGTCAAAGAGCGGTACAGGGTTACAAACGTAGCGGGGTTTTAAATATTCTAGTCGTTCGACAAACAACACCGAGCGCGCGCAAGGCGCAGGTACTTATACGAGCCACGTGGCTATCAAATCTCAAGGAGGAGTCAAAAAGCACTCCCAAGTCCCGCACTTCACTAGAACGGCATAATACTTCTGAGCGAACACTGTAAGGGAAACACGTTGTTTGCGTTTTGCGACTATAGGACATGACCTTGGTTATAATAATAATAATGATGATAATAATAGTAATAAACACACACAAAGTTGGATTAGAAAAGGGCAGCGGTGAGACGCACCGAACCTTGCTGAAGGCACTTTGTCGATTATCACTTTGTTCAAAGTATCTGTTTCTAGCGTGCTGACAATAAATGTATAATGCTGCCAAGCACATATTTTGCGTAGGTCATTAATTCGTAGGCATATTTATGATGAGCGGGACTCACACCCTAGGAATTCGTATTGTAAATAACTCTAAAATGCATATTTAATTTACTGTTTGGATTGCATGCTCTATGCAGATTGGTGAAGCTACACAAACTTGATGATCCTGTTATATTAATGCGAATAGCATTCTTTGGATACTTCACGCACTTTTCGTCTATGCTATCTATCTATCTATCTATCTATCTATCTGGCTATCTAACCTCTTACGCCGCGGGTCGATAAATAAATAAAAAAGACCGGCGCCGGCTGGGATTCGAACCGTTGACCCTTTGATCAGCAGGCAGACGCGCTAACCACAGAGCTATGAAGGCAGTCATTCAACGCACTCTAAACGGTTGTTTATATTTTTACCATAGGACGCGCTTTACAGCGCTGTCACAGCTACCCGTGCGCGCGCGTTCCATGCACGAGGGCTCATTCCGCTCTCGTGAGGCTGAGCACGGCCGCTAGCTCACCCTCTCCCGCGCTCGGGAGAGGGTGATGTAGCGGCCGTGCTCAGCCTCACGAGAGCGGAATGAGCCCTCGTGCATGGAACGCGCGCGCACCGGCAGCTGTGACAGCGCTGTAAGCGCGTCCTATGGTAAAGATATAAACAACCGTTTAGAGTACCGTTGGTTGAGACTAGCTGAGACGCCAGAAAGTCTGGTCGGTACCATTTTGAGCGTTTGTGCGTATGGCGCGTGCTTTGCTCGCCTTCCTAAGTGACACAAACGCACGTGCTGGGCTGCGGAGATCGTGCGCAGGGCTGTGAAAGTGTCAACAAATTTAGAATCGCCTCAAGAGTGGGCTGGCGTATCTAGAGTGTGCCGGCCACCTGACGAACGCGCATAACTCCGCACCGTTTGATGCTATTCGCATTAACGTAGATACTCATTCCCAAAGGATGGGTTCTGCTGATTTTTTTAAAAACAAAACAAAAAATAATACGTTATACACAATTGACTTTCTTTTTTTTAATTCGGGAAGGTGTGAGTATATTTCTTTAAAGAACTCCAAAATGTAGATTTAGTAATCAATCGTGTCGTTTCATAGGGCCCCACTACAACAATAAAATAAATCTAACTTTTGCACGTTGTTCGATTCTTGAATGAAGAAACTCAAGGGACAAAAATCCTTCACATACATCTAAAAAAAAGTAGAAAACGAACCACAGTCGCGACCATGACAGGGCCACGACAACTCAAACGCAAACACACGTACGCACGGGAGCAAGCGCGACTGCCAAATTGCAGAGTGTTTGTTCACCTCAATCGCTGGAAAAACAGAGACCAAAACACAAATGCTCAAGCAAGAACCAATATCAAACAAGAAAAAGAAATTATATATAAAAAACAAAAACGCCCCCACCTCGTTGACTTTGAAGCCGGTCTCCAAAAAACAAAGAAAGAGCAGAAAGCCGCCACTGTCGCCTTCCCGAAATAGCAAGGCGGATTTATCGGAGCCGGTCGTCGCGATGCCGAAGTGATGCAAGAGACCAGTTTTTGGCGCGAACGGCTTTACCGAGGGGGTACAACCTCGCGTGAAAGCTTCGTCGCTCCGTCCGCTGTTCCAGGTACCCTGGCCGGCCGCAGTGGCGGGATTCCGAACTGGGTTAATAGAAAAGGAGGTGCCTGACGTGAGTCGGCGCCGAAGGAGCCGTGTTTGTTTCGGGCCTCTTGCCGCGTGAGATATGAGGCTTCTCGGCTCGACGCCGAAAGCGTCGAAACAACACGCGCGGTACTTGTTTTAGCTGTTATATACCTGGATATGCAAGGCCTTCTCTTTTTTCTTTTTCAACAAATAGTTTTTTTTTTTTTGCCGTCGTTTGGTTCTGTGCGCGAAGACGATGATTAAATGCCCGTTAACGAGCGCCTTTAATGAAGTGTGTGTTATTACGTGTCGATGTTGTAAGATGTAGTTTCATTTCTTTTCTTTTTCCTTTTTTATTTACCTCAGCTGCGTAATTGCAGTAGGGGCTTTTACTTTGCAAGGTCGTTCTTGTGGACGGACGGTAGAGGAGTTTCTCTAGATCTGACAAGGATTGATAGATCGTTTCGAGATATTGGAGATCAAGTTGCTACGATTAAATATTTAGAGTGGGCAGAGATCCGTGTGCAAGTATGTTTGAACTTTGAAGTGAACGTGTCTAACCAGGTTTGTTTTTGCATAGCTACCCGCTTCACGGCAGTCGTTGATGACAGCTTAAGAAATGAAGGGTGCAGATAATCATATTCACGCTTCTAGCTTCGTGATTCGTTCTTCGGCATTATTATCAGATAATGCGGCAATCTCAATGGCTAAAGAGTTATAATAAGATGCTCGCGGAACTCACCACACCCTGCCCTTCTTAAGCTAGTCAGTGACTATAGTTTGTTATAAGATATCATACGTAAAACATTAGGTATAGAACGACGACTTGATGTATACCATTTTGACAAGCTCGTTTAATTGCGAGGAAGGCACAGAGTGCGTTTCATGAAATAGCAGCGACCGTATTGACAATTTATTGTATTTCAGACAAGATATGAAAGACGCTTTTCTTGACGAGGCCACGGACGCCTAGATGGTAATAATTACAGCGATAATGACCCGTACACACCGCATGTACTGTCATACTACGAAACCGAGTCAGATATCCACTGCCAGCTCATTACGTAAGAACGCCGATAGCACATTAGAACAAGAACGATTTATTACAATCGCTGTGAGATTATGGTGATCGGGAAAATATCCAGAGGCACTTCTAGATATTGAATAAGTAGATAGATGCCTGAGGTGTTGAACTATCTCTAGGTCCGCACTAAGGGGCGCTAGCACGCTAATATATATATATGATATATATATATATATATATACCGTATACTATATATATATATATATATATATTTCTTTGGTGAAGTAAGCTGCTAAGCCTTCCGAAATTTAGAAAAACACGCATGCTACTAATAGACAAAACAATTTATGTCAACGAGCACCGAAGTCACCTCCCAAGGTTTGTTCCGCGGGCTTCCTCCTCCCTATATTTATTTCCGATCACGTGCGTTGACCCCAATATTGGACCATTTGCACGCGTAGAAAGCGGTGTCATTATTCTGTTTCGTCCTTCGTGATGCCCTTAGAAATGAGCGCCGCAAGAAAAATCACGCCTAACCTCACGCTGCCATCATTTACGAAGCAAATTTTACTTTGCAGCATACCCAAATTGCCTCTCTCCAATGAGACAGGCATGCGCACAATGTGCCTGCCTTAAATGCTAATCATCACTTCTTTTTTTAATCAAGAATTTTAATACCTGTTTTAGTTGGCGCGATTCTGTTTATTGCGCTGGCGCATCAGTGTTGTGAGTTAACATTTCTCGCGTTCCTGATCCCCCTCCTTCATATCTGTAGTCTTGCTCCCTGTCCCTCTTCACGGCTTTTCAGCCATATCGTTTTTCTTAACTTACGTGGGAGGACAAAAGCAAATGGAGACAACTATAAGCTGGCCCACACATTTGCGTTTGAGGGAGTGCGTTTTCGTTCCCTCGTAACCGATTACGACGAAAGAACAGACTGGCGCCATCTACTGGACGGCTCTGAAAGACTACCGACCTGCGTAGCATATTTTTAAATATGAAGATTGACGCATATTTGTTGCCCCCGTGGGCATGAAATAATTCTGAGAACGCTATAAGCGACCATTTTTCACATCTAGCGCATAGATTTGACCTTGAAAACACTGCAAAACCTTCTATATTTTATACGCAGATCGAAAATGTTTCGAGGGTTAACCGGTAGATGGCGCCATCGTGCCGGTGTCCTCTCGTCGTATGCAGTTGCAAGGGAACGCGACGCACAAAACTGAAGCGCAAAACGTGTGAACCAGCCGTAAGAAACTAACCACCACCCGTAAGAAAATGAAAACATAGTAGAAGTGTTAAGGACTGGGCCAGTTGCTATCAATTCACGATGAAAAAAGAAAAGAAAAACAAAGCGCACAAAATATAGAACATATATAATACTGCAAGAAAGACAAATACAACGGAGAGCGCTCGCCCATTGTATTTGTCTTTCTTAGCCTCTGTGTTGTTTGTGCGCTCTGCTTTTCATCATGTCCACTCGGTGAACGTCAGAATGGAAGCGACAGTTTATAACGCCTTCAAATGAGCCTTTCGCGCCAGGCTCTGTCGAACTTTTGGTAGCGCTCACTTCACACTTGTTGCGAAATTTTCTCGCCTCGGGGAACCGTTATTTAGAAAGAGAACCGCTATCACTGTCGTTGGCTAATTAATGGCCATCGAGCCGCGGTCTCGCAATGAGAGCAAGAGGACAAGGCGCGAATGCGAGGCGGACAGTCCGGGCCACATTCCACGCGACACTCTCGGAAAATATCGTGAAAGCCGTCCTGGAAGCCGGTAATTGATACCTTTAATTATGCCCACGAGGCACGACCCGTAGTAGCTAGTGTTCCTCTCGAATGCCCGCAGTGCACGAACCAACAAATAAATAGGCATGTGTCAGCGTGGGTCGCACTTTCTGTCTCTGTGTGAAGCAATGAATTGTTAGTACTTCACGTACTAATGCTTGTAATACTGCTTTTACTGATTTTAATGTCTTTCCCAATCACCTACTTCTGCTCACGAGCATGCAGGTCAACCACACTAACCTGGGTTCCCCCATTAATTAAAGCATTTTTAACAGTTACGACAGCATATTAAACGGATTAACTGAATTTGCCTTTGCGAATTGAAGAGGCACCAAGACAGTGTCGGGAAATCTGAATGCACTTTGGTACCTTGGGAGCCTTCAAGCGTTAAATATGCTTTTCCTTGTTCCCATAACTGTTACCGAAATATTAAAATTAATAATTTATTTGAACTTTCGCAATCGAATAACATGTCGTGTGAAAATTGCCAATGTTTTAAAGGGTTTTTGTGTGTTCAATATAAAGTAATAATATGGAAACTATTTCATCTTCCTTATCGGTGTAACATAGAAAAATGTTATTAGATTTTATTCTTTGAAAACCGCAATTAATGCAATTAATCAAAGGTTCCGAACTGGACAAAAATTGCGATAATTATCCCTGGAGAAGGGGAACGAAGGGGACAAAAGACAAACACACATCTCCAAACACAACTAGGTGGATGGTGCGCGATTGAAAACAATCCGCCTGGTCCTGGAATCGAACAAGGGACCCCTCCATTTCCAGTGGAGCGCTCTGCCTAGAGTCACTGTATCGGTTCCCATGGAGTAACGAAACTCCAAAGGTTCGTTCTAGAACCGCGGCGTGGCGCTGAAACCAAAACCATGGCGCCGCCATCCTTGGTCCAGGCGTCGATGGGGGTATGAAGGCAATAGTGACAAGCATTGGAGCGTGATGAAAGAGCTGGTTCATTCCGCGATACGCGGAATGAATCAGCTGTAATCGGCACTCACCTCACAAAGGTTGCTTGTTGCGGTGGGCTCGAAATCTTTCAGTTTTACCATGACCAGCCAAGCTTTCTTCCTGCGTCTTGCAGTTCCGTTCTTTCCAAACAAGATCCGGAAGAGTCTTTTTCCATCCTCCGACCTGCTGCTGCACCCAAAAGCGCAACAAGCAGGCACTGTGCCACTAAGTACACAACCTCGTCGCTTTTGACATCGGTAACCGCGTGGAAAAGACGGCGCGTTAACGCGCGTTCGATGAGCAGCAGAGCGTGCGTGTGTACAGTTGTTTGCTCGACCCAAGATGGTGGCGATCAGAGCCGCTTGAAACGCTGATGGAGGTGAATCTAGCGGTGCTTGTGTCACGTGATCGCTACCGTCCAATGATGCTCACCAAGCCAAAACATGGTCGGCTAGAGTGAGTATTTTGTCGGCAAAACGCAGAAAGAAAAGGAATGCGTTACTCTGGGAACCCATACAGTGACTCTAGGTCTACCAGTTGAGCTAAAGAGGAGTTTATTTATTTTTTCTTTATTGATGAGCTAACCAGGAGTTAGACGCCACTGGAGAAAACGCGTTTGACAGCTCAGCTCCCTGGTTCGATACCAGGATTAGGCGGATTTTTTCAGTCGCGCACCAGACACCTAGCTGTGTTTGGAGATTTGTGTTTGTCTTTTGTCCCCTTTGTTCCCCTTCTCCAGGGATTATTATGGCTAGCCATACTGTTTGTTGAAGTGGGCCATCTTTGACATAGAAATTAGTGTGCAAGCTTCTAAGGCCACGTGTTGTCTATTTCCACAGCAAACCAAACAATAAACTAGACTGCACCAATAATAGCGATCTCATACAAATTCTGTCGAGCGACGGCTGAAAATTATATAGGAAATATAGAAAGAACAAATAAAACACATTTTCTGTTTCTGCGTTTTTTTGTGGTCTTTGTATATTGATAAATTCAAGAACTCAAACCAATAAGTATTTAAAAGTTAATATTCAGTTTTTCGAAAGATTTATACGGGCGAAAAAAAAATATATATATAGCTAAGCTTCTTAAACTTATTCGGAAATATTCGTGTTTTTTTATTTTGTATTGCTTGCTTTCAAAGACAGACGACATTCACTTGCTAAATATATTGCCCCGCGTGTCAGTGAGCGATCGCGTACGTGGCCGGATGGTTACCACACCTGGCTGTCGCGCGGAGGATGTGGGTTCGATTCCAGGGAGCGGAGTGTTCTTTTATTTATTCTTTCCAATTGTCGTTCTCGCAAATTCGAGATCTTTCTCGTATGATCGAGTAACGATTATTCTACGCGCCGAATGTTCCAGAAAACCACGCGGCTACAAAGGCGCTCCGAGAGGCAGGCCGGAGGGACTCTTGTCCCAGCGTTCGATCCTGCTGTTTCGTCGCCGTCGACGCCTGCGACGCTAGCCTTTCTTCTCTTCTGTGCTGGGCACAAGTTCGCCCCATTAAACGTTTATTTTCTTCAGTCATCATCGCCTCATCAATTGTCATTCTTGACATTTGATGTCGCGAATGACATCATATGGCGCCGTATTCACACAGATTTTCTGCCCTCTCCCGTCGGTGTACGGTGGCAAACGTCCGCTGGAACTCGTCCACACGGATGCCCCACGACGTAAATGAAGCCTCGTGGTTCTCGAACCAATGCCTCGCAGTACACTCTAAAAAATTAGGGTATATTTCTACACCCCTTGTCCCATTTACGACACCACAAAACTTCATTTCGACGTACAGCGCACTGACGTCGAACCAATGTACCAAATTTCACGAGCTGCTTGTTAGCCGAGTGGTGCAACTTATTAACATAGCTAATGTACGTGTTACTGACTACAAAAAGAGTAACTGGGGTTTTCTTAGCCCTACTGCAAAAACAACTGTTTTTTTGTAGTCTTTGATACGTACTTTGGCTTTTTAATGAGGCATATATCACCGTTCTCAAGCCCCTCGTGAAGGTTGTGGCTTGAAGGTTAGTGCGTTGTACGTCAAACTGAAGTTTTGAGGTGTCGTATATGGGACAAGGGGTGTAAAATATACCTTCTTTTTCTGAGAATGTACCCCCAGCGAAAAGTAGAGGTTGTGGCGGCACAGCTCCGAAGTCCATCCGTTGTGGCGCGCCACACGCTCGTAGCGCTGGATCCACTCTTCGACATCTTCGTGGATCTCGCCGTGGAAGGGAGTCAGCGTACGAGGAGCGACGGGCAGGTAGACGATGGAACGGGCAGCCGGCTTCTGCTGGGATATCGTCGTCGTCTTGGTCTTCGACTTCTCGGGTAGAAGTCCAAACACATGGGGATGTCCTTGAGTGCGGCCGCTGGCTCGGGTTTCCGACTTGTCTACGGGGATCAGCTTTCTGGGACCTGGAAAAGATCGAGCCCGACAGATAGTTTGAAGGGTACGTTTCACTGGCATAGAATGCGGTAAAAGAACATTCCGCTCCCTGGAATCGAACCCATATCCTCCGCGCGACATCCAGGCGCGGTAACCTTTGGGCCACGTACGCGATCGCTCAGCGACGCGCGAGGCAATATAAACATGCTTCGTTATGATGCTCGTTTTTGACACTTTCCAGTTTTCTTGCTATTTTATGTCAAGGCCAAACGCCTTGGTGCGATCTAGAACTGCACGCCCCCGAATGAAGAGGGGTAACCCTTCATCATGAACGCTGCAACCCTTATTAAACCAAAAATACGGCATCAATAATATTCTAGAGATGCATAGTGGAGAGGCTTCTTACGCGAAAATTACAGCACGCGAAAATCTATTGACCATTTCAATATGCGCCTTCTGTGCGCTGCAGTCTTTTTCTACTGGGCTGTGGAAGGCGTTCTGGGCGTGTGCAGAAGCTTATTCACGAAATATAAGACGCCACGCATGCACTCAAAGCTTGGGTACTCTAGAATATTTCGCCTGGGTGATAAGCGCTGGAAAGATCTATACCAGGGGTGGCCGGAGTGACATGCGGTTAGAGCATTTTTAGAGCCGCAAGCAAAACTAAAAAATTCAGAAAGCCTAAGGGGGAAAAAAGGGGGGGGGGAAGGGACTACTTTTTACAAGAAAGGATATGGAGGAGAGTCCTTTCCAAAGGGGACAAGTATACACCTTTTCTACGTGGGCGCCGCCATCTTTAATTCTGGAACTTCCGGTATGCGTGAAAACATCGCTTTCTTCTAGCCTCGACAGTAGGACTTGATTGCGATTTTAACTGCAGCACGTCAGTCGTTCTTGCTAAAACCCTTCTATACTTTTTTACTTATTCAGGGCTGTAATCTCTTGCTTTTTTTTCGGAACGCATACCGGATATGGAGACAACGTGGCTGGGTGCGAGGCTAAACGAAAAGGTGTATACTTGTCGAATACAACAAATGCCACCAGGCAACAAAACGTTTCTTCAACCGCCAAGCAAAATGAATGCATGACTCAGCTAGCCAGCCACTGCACCCCCTTACGACCGTTATGCGTATAAGGTTCGAAATTCTTATTAGATCAACATAGGACGCAGGGTCACTGGGAACATCTATGTTTCAAAAAGAAGTCCAGCTGTGTGTACAAAACTGCAAAACTATACGTTTTTTTTTCTTATTTATTTTTGGAGGGGGGGGCATTGGAGGGGAGCGGCGCGCTTACCAGGGAGCCGCGAGCCGCACTTGAACTCGCGAAGAGCCGCGTCGGCTCGCGAGCCGCAGTTTGGCCACCCCTGGTCCATACCCACCTTCTGCGCTTTTAATGCCGTATTTGCGCGCCTATTTAGCGCTGTGTACGCCAGTTACGGATTTAACGTAACACCCTCCCTCAAAATCCGTACTTTAAAAAGATAGCGAAGGGCATCTTGGCGATTCGCCCTGTAGTAGACACGACGAGCAAAGAAGTACATGAAAAAACCAGAAACAGAACAAACCAGTTCACCGGCAGTCTTACTTTTTTCGGTAGTTATGTTACAGTTTTTTCCTCTTTAGTCGAACGTTGCAGCAAGGCCGCACGCAAAATTTGCAGTAAACGTTGGGACCAGAGAATGACTAACTGGTCTGAGAATGCATGAAAGGCTGCACCAAACCCCGTCTGGGAGGTGATGAGTCATATCTCGCAGTGGCTTATATATATATATATATATATATATATATATATATATATATATATATATATATATATATATATATATATATATGGGTGTCAGCTAGAAAAGAAAATTTACACGGTCTTTTATATCGCAAAAATTAACTAGGCATCGCCGAACGCTCATTCTCCGCCCAAAGGTAGCGCTAGAGGTTACAACCAGATGCCAAAGTTTCAGCCCGATCCGATAACTTAATCAAAAGTTATAAGTAATTTTCTGGAAATTTCAATGGGAAAATGGCGGCCGACGGAGTTTTCGAACACATGGGGCTCTATGGCACCAGAAACCGAAAACGGGCAAAAATGGGCTCCATTTTCCTATTGAAATTTTCAGAAATTCACTTATAACTTTTGATTAAGTTATCAGATCAGGCTGAAACTTTGGCATCTGGGTGTGACCTCTAGCGCTACCTTTGGGCGGAGAATGAGCGTTTGGCGATGCCTAGTTTATTTTTGCGGTAAAAAGACCGTGTAAATTTTATTTTGTGACACCCTGTATATAGGTGAGGCAGAGTAGTTTGAGATCAATGGACCGGAAAAATGTAATAAGTCAGAGATCCGTACTTGCGGAGTTGCTATGCTAGGAGTTTATTGTATGTATTACGACAGTTTCGCTGAGAGGCTCAGCTTCGTCAGGAGATGGCATACATGTATGCCATCTCCTGACGAAGCCGAGCCTCGGCGAAACTGTCGTAATACATACAATAAACTCCTAGCATATAAACTCCGCAATTGCAGATCTCTGACTTATATACTTTTATATATATATATATATATCTTGTCACTTTCAGGGTAAGAAACGCAGGGCGGAGAGACTGCTAAATACCGCATCGCTCTGCAGTCAATGAGATTGTTGTACTAGCTGATAAGAACGACGTATACAGATCGAGGTTTAGGAAGCGAGAACATATCGAGCCATGCCCGGCGTGTCCTAAGTTTTCAGTGACTATAATCGGCTGGGTTCGCATGACGAAAACTCATCAGTGACATCTATGCTCTCTTGGGCAAAAACTGCTCTCCTTGATGACGGCCTTCCACGCATGTCGTCCGCGATTTACCGCCTGCCACCCAAAAGAGAATACAATATCGCTTCGCAACACGTTCGTGTGGTGAGACGTTATGAGCCATTCTGGTGCGTGGGCTTTTTATACTTCGTCCGTGTCACATCAGAATTTATTGTGCGTTCATTGTGCGTACTCGCTGAGAGCGTAGCGTTTTATGATATCGCGACACTGTGGCGATGAGATGGGTTGAGTTCATCGGCCATTTTTCTTCACTATACTCGTTGGTGCAGTAAACGAAGCAAGATATGGTAAAAGAAGCAGGAAACACGAACGTACCGTAAAATGGGGTGCACGAAAGCACCCGATGTTAAAAGCACCGTGTCAAATGCCCCGCGGCAAACACCCCGCCTTTTCCCCCCTCTTTCGAAAGCCCCAGTTTCAGGATGCCCATGACGCGAATCCTTCGTGTCAGCTGGCCGGGTCCTCAACGTGATGGCGGGGCATTTTGCTTCTGAGTAAAATAGAGTAAGTGTGCACGCGAGCTTCTTTAACATAATCATGCCGTACTCGGGACTCACGTAAAAATCACTGTATACGAAGCTTTCCGACGTCTTGCGATGTTGAAAGTGAAAACAAACAGAAAATATCAATCACTGTAAAAACATTTAAAATTACAGCTTTTATCGATAAGCATTGAACAAAAGATTTCATCGGCTCTGGAGCACGCGCGGATTCACAGCTATATTCTGTTTCACAATTAGTGTACAACACAACATGGGGCTTGATCTCGTTGATAATTTGAACGCGTTCTCGTGCAAAGGAAACCATAGACGGAGACACGCGCCTGCACCAGTAGCTTTGAAAGAGTTGTATAATAAGTAGAAAAGGGAGTATTGTTTCGACGAAGTGAGTTCAGTGAAAACGAGTAACCCGCTGCTCATGGCGCAATACTTATCACAGCACGAAACATCAGTTCCATTCATCTAGGTAGATAAAATATGAGCTTTCTTTATGAGGGCGCAGTGCATCGTTGGTAATACAGATTTATGCTGTTAACCTTATTTTGTTCCTTTTACTGAAAATACACTTCGTAGGCCCTTAACAGATTGGGTTGAAACATGGAACAATGCTGGTTGGACTGCGGAGAGAAATTTAGGACGGGGGCAGTGAGGACGGCGCTTTTTGCACGCACCGAATACGGACGGGGTAATTGAACGCGAGGTTTTCGAAACGTGAGGCTGATGACGCGGGGCTTTTACGACAGGGATTCTGCACGCGGGACAATCGTTGTACACCTCCGTAAACTACCGGGGAGCGTCCACCCCGCTTTCACTGAAAAGCGTGTTAATCTAATGGGCGCTTGTTCGGTGAATCGGGCGCTTAATTTGTATAATTTGCAGAATTTTCACGTTTGGAAAATGTTAATAGTGGGCGCTTGAACGAAGTGAGCGCTTCCGCAGTATTTTATGGTAATAAGTTACGCCTTACATTTCTTAAGTTCAGCGACTTTAGAAATGAAGTGCGTGATGGGGCACGCAGCAGTCTAAAACTCGACGCTCAGTGTCACGGGGCAGGCTCTTTCATAAGGTCTAAGCGTATATTCTAGGCCTTGTTGTGCACTGGGATTCTTAATTAGATTAAATTTACTGGGAACGTAGACTCCCGGGAATTCGTAGAGTGTCTGTGAAGCGTGACTCGCATGACGCGTTTTTCTTTTCTCGCGATAACGGGACGCGCGACGAACAAGCTCGCGAGCGCGGCCGCAGACACACCCGCTTGGAGCAATGGTCAGTCCCCGCTGTCCTCGCGTTCTCAGTGTCGCTAGACAACGCAAACTGCAGCACGTGCAGATAATATTAACGCAGATGTAACGCAACAGTCGATTCATTAATGAATTAATAATTAAATTAAGCTTACGAGTCATAGAAAGCCGGTGTTTTATTTTAAGGTTGTAAAGAAAGCAGCCTAAGCCGCGCTAATATCCCAGTGTACGCCATACATGCATGCTAAGTCAGCCGTGTCATCAGTGGTGCGTTGTGCGCTATCGCTCACTCGCGGACTCGTACGCTTGTTGGCTCGTTCGCACTTTTGACTCGGTAGTTTGCTGTGATGTGAAACTGGCCGCAGCCTCTGTTATAATGCAGAAGAAAAAGTTGCTCCTGCTTAAAAAGCATGCTTGTGCTGAAGCAAGTGCAAATGTCAATCTCGGCCAAACCTGGTTGCGTCCTGTGTGGCAAAACATTGAAAGAACACAAACGTGACGTCACCTATCGCACGCGACTCGCCTGAAAACTGAACTGGTGGACCATACTTGGACAATGGGTCATTCTCTTGGTCTCGCGGCGGCAACGATCTTGGCGAGGGAGGAGAGATGGGGTCACCGAAAACTGCTCGAATCGTGGTTCATTCTGAAGGGACAGGTCCTCGTGCAATAACAACCGCGACCCTCTCCCCGAAGCGTACACGGAACTTTCCGGTATATAGAACTGTGTCGAGATAGACCCTTGCATTGCTGTACCTTCTGAAGTTGTCTCTCGCATGAGAGGCCAAACGTTTAATCAATCTTTTTTAAATGGTATGTTAAGTTGGTGTACTTATTTCAGTTATGACGTCTCTCGAATTTTGGAGTATTTTTTTCAAAACAGAAAAAAGGAACTAAGTGCTACATTGAATGCAGTCTTGTCCACATGATGCCCAACAACGTACTGAGAACAGGCACGGCCGTAAAGACCGCGCACAGCGCGAAAAGCGGAAGCGTTACAATCTCGTGACTGTTTGCACGGTTTTCATTGGTGACAGCAGACGTCCACTTCCAACGTCGGCGCCAGGCGCTTGCTCTATTCTGGCCCGGCGAGAAACAGGTGCGTCGACGAAACCGAGCGCGCGCGTCCGAATCAACGCCGCGTTGACGTCGACGCACGCGAATCGCGCACTGAAACGCTCCATGCAGGTCAACTCACGCTTAACAGTGATTAGCACTTGGAGAGCTATGCGGGCAAGTTGACGCAGGAAAATGTTTAGAATATATATTTTTTTCTTGCATTTTAATAGGGCCAATAATATTTTACGTGAAGTCAGTTGCAGCAATGAATGCCACTTTGCAAATACAGCGTGTGGCATTGATGTCTCAGTTTTTCTTTAAATCGTTGTAAGTCAATATTCTCTAAAAAAATTTTTAAAGAAATAACGGCGATTTGATTTTTCCACGCGGCAATAATTATGTTTCATCGCTTGGTTTATTTATTTAGTTCCACTTGGTCTGGGGTAGCAAGGCAAAAAATCAGACCAGATCTGCCGTTGTGTGTCGAGGCACCATCGCCCGTTCATTGCCCAGTAGCCAAAAAACAAAAGCTGTAATATATCACAAAAACAAAGAAAACAATAAAAGACCCGCACTATTTGACATAATTTTTACAATATTGTATGAAATAAGGGCATACCTCTTAGAATCATAGAGGAGAGAACGCAATATTATAAAATACAATACGATACACTAGAATACAATACGGAAAACCAGTGGGTGTAATCTTTTGAACTGAAACATACAATGTAAATGCCTCGTTATATATTGCGTAGGGCATGAAAGAAGCTACACTTTTTTCGTTCTTTTTGAGGTTATACTTTAAGCCAGCCTACTGATATTTTTATTATGTCCATGTATTTGCTTAAAAATAAAGTATTAAGTTTGCCAATTTTTTTAAATACATAGTTTAACCGTAGTATTTTGTACGAGCCAATTACTATGAAGGTATGATGGAGAAATGTGATTTGGTTCCGTCAAATCGCGCATTACAGAAGTATATTTAAAGTTTGTACTTAGAAACTTGTCTATGTAGGTTAAATATATAAATGTATTTTCGTTATGAAAATGCAAACTTGTTAAAACGTTCAGAGTGTTAAAGAACATAGTAGTACCGTATTTACTCGAGTAATAGCCGCACTGTTTATGTAGAAAACCTGAGGGTTCGCTTTTCTGCGGAGCACGCAGATTGCCAATCACCGCGATCGACAGCATCATTCCAGCTGTTTACAGGACATAGATAACGTCTTCGTGCGAAGATACCATCTGTGAATATTGCATGTGTTTGGACAATCGCGGTCGCGATATGGTCATTCGCTATGTTATTGATGCCCAACGCAATGATTGGCTGTATATGTGTTTTGTGGGAAAGTAGACACAAGGGCCTTGTTCATAACTAGTGCGGCTATTACTCGAGTGATTGCGGTTTAATTACAACTTGAGCCAGCTTAAACCCAGAAATAAAAATTTATTTAAAATGCCGAAAGTTTACAACATACCCGAGTGAATTAATTGGGACTTAATTTACATTTTTTTGTCATAAAGAACATTAAAAAAGTCATAGATGTGCACGTGTTCCATCACAGAGCTAATTTTGGAACATTCCTGAATTTTTGAAATAAATCCATGACTTAAAATAACATGATTAAAATTGAGGAAGAAAACGAGAAGCAAGTTTAATCATCCCTACCCACCCGCTCGTTCTGTTCCTAAAACAACATATCTTGTTTTTCTGACGTTCAACTAAATTTATTTTGAAACCAACCAGGATGGTAGCTTGTTCAACCACGTGCTTAGCCATCGCTTCAAAATGACAAATATTAGTGTAAAACAAACTTGCATAGTCGGTTTATTCGTTTATATAAAGAGTTTATGGTAAAATTAATATTAATATTCAAGACACTAGAAACTAGGCGGCCTAACTAGACTCTTGCGTAACTCCATGTGTGATTTAGTTTGTTTGTGACAGGAAATACTTAAATCAAGCATTTGTAAGCATAATGGGAAGATCTGCGAACGAAGTTTAACGCAGCTCAAATCAAAATCCTAAACATTTACAAAACAATTGTAGTTAATTAAGTCAAAAGCCTCTTCGTAATCAAGAAATGGTGGTGAATTTCCTACATCATGAATGACTGAAAAGGTTTTGTTTATCAATAAGCAGATCGATTTTAATTGATATTTTCCTCTAAAAATTCATATTACTTCCTAATAAAACTGCCTTTTATAAAATAAAAAGAAATACTCAGCCGTGTTTTTGCAGAAAGTTCTAACTCTTCTAGTTAGAGTCAATATATGTTGGATTGTACAACATTACGGCCTGAAAACACCCATCTTGTCAATAAAGATTTTCTTTACATAAAAACTTATAGTTTCCATATTTCAGTTGGGGATATATTGTAGGCATTCTTTAAAGGGAAATTGAAGAGGTCAGCGACGGCTATGATTGGCTCGGCCTCGATTTCGTCTTTTCCCTCTGCAATATTTTCAGCTAACGATTTAAGAAAACAAATATATTCGAAGTTCGCTGCTTGTGGTAAGGACAACAAAATTGAAGGCTGTTGAAGAAATTATATTTTGCGTTTTATTCGAGTCTTATTTTGCTTCTGTTGTAAAATCTTGTATACTTTGATGAGATGTACAGCTTCCAAAAATTTCAAATAATAAAAACAGTGGCATATTTGTTAGTGTTTTTCTTTGTTCATGTTGTTGTTTTCCAGTCAAAGCGCGCCAGGGAGCCATTACCTCGTCAAGCTGCACCAACATCAGGTTTAGATTCTGGCTTTCTCCTTTTTATAAAACATAAAAAAATAACGTTATAAAGTTAGTCTCGACTGCGTGATATAAATATTAAACGTTAGTTCCGTGTGCGGCACATAAACAGGCATCTAAACGAATATAGCCATATGAAACACGTTTAAAGTCGACCTACTACAACAATCAGGTTCGACGAGAGTTTCTATTGAGGACGAGCACTTTGTATTTCAATGTTGTCTCGCCTCTTGACAAACACTTAGCCTACCTAGGTGCCTCTTCACTTCTCGCTCGGCACTACTTGCTTGCCGTGAGTTCGGAGAGCGCTTACATCTTGTTTAACGTGTTTGTTATACGTTCTATTGGCCTTGTTAGTCGCCCAACTCGGTGGCTCCAATGTACCGCGCATGTCTACATATCTGCAGTAGGCTGGTTCGAATGCACACCACAAAAGAGGCATTGGGATAAAATCTCTTTGACGAAAATTTGGTCGATCTCACTAATGGAGTGCTGCGACAGTAGCTCCTGGGACGCTGTAGTCAGTGAAGTGTTCAAAACTTTCACGTGCGAGTATTTTCAACTCGAAGAAGGCTTACCTGTATAATTGTCATTATTGTTTTGTAATACAAGTCAGGGCGAAAAACGCCTATCATTTTTTGCCTCTTGCGCCAAGACGCGGGAAACTATTTACTCGGAATTATTAAGAAGACATCTGCAAAAATACAAAGCAAAAAACGCACATATATCGGCATCCACTTTTTAAGGCTGTGTTTGAATTTTACTTATACAGTTCACATCTCTTTAGTTCGTAATTGAAATTTTGTAAATAAGCGTGACAGTATTTTATTGTCGTTATCTGAACCTTATGTAACGGATCTCGAAGATTCCTTGAACATCCTGCACAACATACTTCAGAGCATGAAACGAGGCGCCAGTCTTCACGTACTCTGGATGTCTTTCCTGCCTACGTTAGGAGCCAGAATTGCTTTCTCCAGAGCCTAGATATTTGCGTCTACTCATGCGAAGCCCAACCTTGTTTTCCCTTCAAGAGCTAAAGCCAGAAATAGGCGGTTGTCTCGTGGCCTCGACCCCAAAAAGTCGTTCCGGTCGTGCATGCCTTGTTATCAACTTGCGCCGAATAGAACGAGCGTAAAGCCAATATTCCGCCTATTTTTTACTTGTACGCTGTCTTGCGGGCCTCTACACTCCGTTTCACATTACGATGGACTACAGCGGAGGCTACGACCTAGTCCACAAGAGTGCTTGTATCACGTGACTATGCGCCCCACGCGTCGCTACGCTTTTCCCGGTGGTCACGTGAAACTTGCACGAAGTTGGATTGGCTTGGATGGTTCTTAGCGTCCACTGAGGTCCAGCGTGAGGTGGAACGGAGCGTAGTTGGCTCCAGAGGGACCCAGTGTTTTTTTCGTTGCTCTTTTTGGACAGGCTGCAATTTTTGGGTAGCACCGCCGTGGGATGAATGCGGCGCACCCGTTTCAAGGTTACTTGGTGCAGTTATCGCCACGATTCAGCTACGCCGGAGAAAAAGCCGAAACAACTTAAAATAAAATGTAACAAACAAAAATTAAGCCCGTAGGAATAAAAAAAATGTTTTTGACAGACCCTTACACAATTTTTTTTGTCGTAGTTTTTTTGTTTTTTTTACGGTTGCGAGGGGCGTGTGGCAAAAGATGAGGGGGATGATCTGAGTATGCCAGGGCCGTGGAATTACAAGAGACTGAATGACGAGTGTTGACTCTGCGGGGTTCCAAGCAACTTTGTTGTTAGAGTAGCTGAGATTGTTTTTATTAGAAGAAGCGAAAGGGGCGGGGGGCAGATAAATTCTCAGCGTGTTTATGAAAACAAGGGCCCTCCGAATGACACTTGTGTAACTTGCACGTGGAAGGGAGGTATGAATGGTCATTAAAATAGGTTAGCAATACAAGGAGAAAGTACAAGGAGAAAAGAAAACGCAAAGGGAAAGTTAATATAAGAGTTTGGTTGACCTGACTAACCTAGTACTGTGAAAAATAAAGAAAATGACCTGCTGCCGCTATTAAGAGTCGTACACGTTTAAACATGACAAACTTGGGGGGGGGGGGTAATAAAACCCCAATATGATAATTGATGCGAAAAAAATATCCAGATAAAATATTCAGTTAACATCTTTATTAATTTAAAATCTGTTTTAACAAACCAATTATATATTGTTGAGATGAAGTATTAACAAAAGCTTCGAGTCCGATATGTTGTCACATATAGTAGGAACAGACTTCTGTGCAAAGACGAAACACCATTGCAGAAGCTCAATCAGGACAACCAAAATCGTATAACCTCACCCCCCCCCTTCCCACTCCCCCCAAAGCTTCACATCACTCGGCGAAACCTACGTACTGTCTCTAGCAAATGGGCAGTAGGTGGCGTCCGCGTACTCTCCATACATGGAGCGAAGTGTAACGAAAGTGGGCGTCGCCACGAAATGTCCCCTTAGTCTCTCTGCCAATAAAACGATCCTTTTCCTGTAATTTTTGTTTCGTTTCCCCATTTGTTATTAAAGACTGAGGGACCGCGCAATGTCGTGCCGTGTGACCGCGCAAGGTCATGACGTGTCACAGAGTGAGCGCGCCAGATCAAGTCGTGTCATAAGTGAAATAGGTGACTGCAAAGTTTGTAGACAAAATAGGAAAGGAAAAAGAATTTTGTTTGTTTGTTTGTTTGTTGAGTTGGTTGGTGACTACCTTGGTTTCAAAGCGTATAATAAAAGGTTTACTGCATAAACGTATTAGCCCAGTTTGGACGTCGTCTGACTGACTTCTTTCTCTGTCTCTTCTTGGTTGCTTCAATGTTTTTCCACACCCAGCCTCAGTTCTTTTAACATAATGGTAAACACAGGTAATTTTCATCATCATCTAAAAACTCTGTTAATGAACGCCACCATGAAGATATGGGGCAAACAACCGCGTTGCTATGGCATTGCCGTGGCAACGCGGTTGAGGCGTGGCCACTAAATGTCCCCTCAGTCCATAGAGTTATTATAATGTACGCTAGAGGTTCAAGTGGCGCTAGTGTGCTGACGCAAATTGAAGCAGACAGCAACCAGTCGAAAATTGACTTCCGGTAATGCATTTCTATGGACAAGAGTGAGTGCATTTTCTCCTGCGCTCGACCATAAGAGCAAATATCCCGAATAATTCGTACGTACTAGGTAGCTTGTAACATTTCTCAGTCAGGCCGATGAAATAATTGGTCAGTTACGGCGTTTATCTTTCAAATTCATCGCATTAAAAACGGTGCTTTAATGGCTCCTCACGTGTATTTATGTGCACTGTCGGATACTGTTAGCACGAACACGACGTCGGCGCTTTTCAGCATGAGGGATATACGTGCCAAAGGAACGAAGAACATCTGGAAATTAAGGGAGACGGCAAGAAGTACGCAGTAACACTAGATCAGTAACTACCCGTACATGTACGATCAGATAAATCGAGGGCCACGTAATATATTCCGATTTTAAATAAGTAATTACCACTTTGTTCTTTCCGCTCGTGAAGATGTGCGAAGATGATTGTTCTGCGTTGAAAACATCACCCGCACGCTCGAAATCTTTGAGAACAAGTGCCCGATAAAAGCTGCCCGGCGGAGAAGACAAAGAAGACAATCACGAGGCGACACCTTTCATAGTCCACGTACTTTATTCTTTATTTGAATGTTTTTATCCGCTCATGCACGACGGGGTCATTTTCATATAGTGACAGGACTGGCCTATTATCAATATATAAGCGTCACCGGGATGCTGGTGAGCCTTGAACTCACTCTATGTTCCTTTCGATTGTTATTTTGATTTGAATCGTCGCTTGTTTTTACACACCTGCTGCGGAACACATGTTTGGGACTGAAATGTAGCGAAGTTAAACATCGTTCGCTGATGAAGAAAAATACGCTAACTAGAGCAATCGCACTTTTACAATGTTAATCAGGGTACATACTATACGGTACGACCCCAATAATCAAAGCGTTCCGTGTTATTATCCGCGGAAGAGACAAAATGCACATGCCTTTTCCCATAGGAATACACAGGAGCACCGCAAAAGTAGACTGGTTGTTGTCTGCTTCAATTTGCGTCACGGAAGTCGCATAGACACTAGCGCCAGTTGAACCTCTAGCGTACATTATAATAAATCTATGCCTCAGTCTCTCTGTCAACTAGACGATCCTTTTCCTGTGCCTTTTTCTAAAACATTTTTTCCTCTTTATTACAGTTTCGGGTAATTTTCGTCATGATCGGGAAACTGAGTTCATGAACGTCGCCATGCAATTATGGGACAAACAACCGCGTTGCCATGGCATTGCCGTGGCAACGCGATTGGCATGGCGGCGTCCACTGAATCGGTGTCGAACAGGTGAGATTTGGAGCCCAAGATTCGCCTGACTGGTAGGAAGCCGGCGTGTGGTGGACGCTCTCGACACCGCGCCGGGAGCGTCGTCTAGGGCTATAGTCGTCATAGCGCGGCTTTGGATTATGAGCCTACCAGGCGTCGAACGCACACACGTTGAGGATGGAACCGGGTTGAGAAAGCCGTAGAAGCCCTGCTTCCAGCTGTCATTCGCTTCCCTCCTCCATGGTAATGAGAATGCGCGTGTGCATCGAAACTTTTTTTTTTGGTGCAGACGAAGCGAGCAGACATGGAGCAGACGTAGCATAAGACTATAACTATGGTGCCTGGAACGCGTCTCCGACTGGTGTGTTTACCGCGTCCAAAAAAGTGGTCCCTCGATTTCCGCCTGGTGACCTCATAAAAGTGTCATGCTGTCTCCGGTCGCGATCCTGGTGGTGTTCCAGCAGTGGTGGTGGAAGTAGCAAACGCCTGATCTGCTGCAGGTCGCTCACTGGTGTGACAGTCCACGGAAGATTCAGCAGCCAGAAGTTGGGACTCCATGACGACAGCGCCACTCGTGTTTTTCGCCACCATTTCTACGCCCAATTTCCAGGATCGCGACATCCAACAGCATGACACTTCGGCTTCTGTGACGTCATTTGTTTCCACTTCGGGACCACTTTTGATGTATCGGCATCATAGGACGCTTAACACACCAGTTGGAGGCGCGCTCCAGGAACCATAGCCTACCTAGCGTAGCCGACCGAGCGCCGAGCAGACGATGGGAGCTTGATGAGCGCGTCGGTGCGCAAGGCAATCTGGGACTGAGTGTTTTTTCCGGCGTCGCTGAGCATGTTGTCATGGTGGGTCCCGGGGTAGTTAAACGTCCTTGGTGGTCACTGACAAAATAGGAATGGCAAGGCACCTCTTTCGTATGCCCGGTAAAAAGCACGCGCGCGTCGTCCTCTATTGGCTCCGCGTGTGGCTTACGAGATACAGAAGCGTTATCGAAAATAACAAGCTCGCGCGAACGGGGGGGGGAGAGGGGGGGGGGGGAGGTCAATTTGAGGATTTCCGTCCGTTCTCACCATCTCAGTGACCTAAATATTTCTCAGTGTATAGCCAAATCTAAGACGCGGGCGTCTTAATTTTACATTCTTGCGACGTACCAAACATACACAGCGTGTTTTTTTTTTAAATTGTAAAGTGAGTATACCAGACAGAAACAAATTGGCACGGGAGAGGAATTTATGTTTCGAGTGAGGAAAGGGAATTCGGAATGCGAGATCCGCAATCCCCTTGATGTAGACCGCGGTGTCTTTTACTCAATTATTTCTTTTGAAACCGAAAAAAAAAATGTACCTAGTTGTTGAATCGTTTAGGCTCTCTTTCTGTTTCTGTTTTGTTGCTTGCGGAAATAGGTCTTAAAGGTGGTTCTGAGGCAATGAAAATATTAGCCCCAATGCACGGAGGCATTCAGGAAACGACGTAAATGCGCTATTTAACCTCTTTGTAGGCGAAACTGGTTAAATAGTAGTGCCATTTGAACGATTATCGTGGCTCGTAGAAGAAAAAGAAGTTAAG
The DNA here is from genome assembly GCA_037355805.1 of Ixodes ricinus. Lineage (NCBI taxonomy): Eukaryota > Metazoa > Arthropoda > Arachnida > Ixodida > Ixodidae > Ixodes > Ixodes ricinus. Next base: position 176,433 of record JAZHYW010004256.1, read on the forward strand.
CTCTTCCCGTTGAACTCGGTTAAACGTGAAGAGTTTCATTTTTGTGAAGTTGCACATTTTGCTGATGGAGCATTTTAACTCTCTACGGGAAACTGCGCACTGTCTCGAGGAGCTCTTTGCTTCTTAAGCCATGGTCACACTGCTTGTACATCACACGAAAGACAGCCTGCATACATATTCGAACGCGAGTCGCCGCGAGATGAGTGCTTCGAATGCGGCACGGAAATGAGTTAAAGGAGGAAACTTGGCACAATGCATTCAAACCACGGATATTGCGGTGACTGGTGTTTATAGACTGTCTTTTGTATGATGTATGAGAAGTGTGACCCCTGCTTTAGGGGAAGCTATGATTTGACATGATAGAGCTTCTTAACGCCTTAAGCCGGGAGCCACTGCTCATACAAAAGACAGTCTGCAAACACGACTAACCACAATATCCGTGGTTCGAATGCCGCGAGCCAAGTTTCCTCCTTGAACTCATTGCTATGCCTCATTTGAAGCACGTATCTCGTTGTGACTCGCGTTTGAACCTTTAGGCAGACTGTCTTTTGTATGATGCGTATGTAGTGTAACCCCGGCTTTAGGAGAAGCTATGGCTTGTGCTGATGGAGCCTTTTAACTCCTTAGGGAAGATACGCATTCTCACTATAGAGCCCGTAACTCCTTATGTGAAGCTATGTATTGTCCCGACTACGCCTGTTGGACTTTCTTAACCTTTCAAAGGCAGCTCGGCATTGTCCTGAAAAAGCTTCTAACTTCCTAGGTGGAGCTGGGCTTCGCCCTGAGATAGCTTCTTAGCGCCTTAGGGGATGGTACGCACTGTCTCGAGAGAGCGTTTGTGCTCCTTAGGGGAGCTAAGCGCTGTACTAGGTGTTGCATTTTTGTTTTCAAAGCTTTTGAAACCAATAATGATCTTGCATGTGGCATAAGTAATTATGTTAAATGCTTACTTGGATTTGACTAGACTAGGCGAAAGCGACAAGAGCATGATGTCAACTAAGGCAACGTTTTTTTCTGATACAGGCCCTGCTATCTTACCGGTGTTCTCTCTTGGAGCGCCCATCGATTGCGGCACGGATGGAAGCGGCAAGCTACCAGCCAAGAATGACCAAGTGCTTTTACCGCCTCCAGTTGTGGAAGTGCTGCCCTCTGGGTTTGTTACGTCAAGTGCAGCAACACCTACAAAAGGACTGACCCATGAATTCGTCTTCAGTGGGCTAGGCGAAAGCGACAAGAGCATGATGCCAACTAAGACAACTTTTTTCTGATACAGGCCCTATTATCTTACCGGTGTTCCTATCTTTGAGCGCCCATCGATTGCGGCACGGATGGAAGCGACAAGCTAGCAGCCAAGAATGACCAAGTGCTTTTACCGCCTCCAGTTGTGAAAGTGCTATCCTCTGGGTTTGTGACGTCAAGTGCAGCAACGCCCACAAAATGACTGACCCATGAATTCCTCTTCAGTGGGCTAGGCGAAAGCGACAAGAGCATGATGTCAACTAAGACGAAGTTTTTCTCTGATACAGGCCCTACTATCTTACCGGTGTTCCTATCTTGGAGAGCCCATCGATTGCGGCACGGATGGAAGCGGCAAGCTAGCGGCCAATAATGACCAAGTGCTTTACCACCTCCAGTTGTGGAAGTGCTGCCTCTGGGTTTGTGAAGTCAAGTGCAGCAACGCCTACAAAAGTACTGACCCATGACTTCGTCTTCAGTGGGCTAGGCGAAAGCGACAAGAGCATGATATCAACTAAGACAACGTTTTTTTCTGATACAGGCCCTACTATCTTACCGGTGTTCCTATCTTAGAGCGCCCATCGATTGCGGCACGGATGGAAGCGACAAGCTAGCAGCCAATAATGACAAAGTGTTTTACCGCCTCCAGTTGTGTAAGTGCTGCGCTCTGGGTTTGTGACGTCAAGTGCAGCAACGCCGACAAAAGGACTAACCCATGAATTCGTCTTCAGTGGGCTAGGCGCAAGCGGCGGGAGCATGATGTCAACTAAGACAACGTTTTTCTGATACAGGCCCTACTATCTTACCGGTGTTCCTATCTTGGAGCGCCCATCGATTGCGGCACGGATGGAAGCGACAAGCTAGCAGCCAAGAATGACCAAGTGCTTTTACCGCCTCCAGTTGTGGAAAGTGCTATCCTCTGGGTTTGTGACGTCAAGTGCAGCAACGCCCACAAAATGACTGACCCATGAATTCCTCTTCAGTGGGCTAGGCGAAAGCGACAAGAGCATGATGTCAACTAAG
>JAZHYW010004258.1:0-114136 GCA_037355805.1 Ixodes ricinus
TTCCTCTCTCTGCTGATGCAGATGTAGCATCGAGTGTGTTAATTCTACAATAAAAAGTCACAGAACAAACTAAAATGGAATACAAAATATAGCTCAGCATTAATAATTGATTCAGAGGCTGGAACAAAATAATCACAGCCAAAATAATGGCTAATAAAATTTCCGACTAGTATAAATTTCCACTAAGTTGAAAATGTAACCTATGTCGGAACATGCAGCATGAACGACGTGCTGAGCGTTTCAGTTGAAATTTCAGCTTCGGAAATTTCCATTTTACCTGTCCCTTGCCAGCTGATTAGGTTCTGCCTCGGTTCGCCACACTTAGCACCCCTCTGAGTTGTGACCACGGGAAGTCAGGCCCACGGGTCTACCATTTTATGGTCGTTGACAAGCTAAGAGTAATGTGGAAAATTATTTTGTCTTTTTATTATTATTTATTATTTTTAAATAATATTATTATTATTTATTATTATTATTTTTTTTTTTTTTTTGTGGGAGTGATGTGTTTGGTTGTCAGCTCTCGAGCGCTTCGCTACGCGCATTCGAGATATCACTCCACGGTTCCACCGGTAGGAAGCGCGAATACCTTCGCTTGCTATAGGCTGTCAGTGGTTCTGGTTTTGGAACATGCTCTTCCCATCGTCACAGATGGCCTTGATGTGCTGCAAGCTTCGATTGCATTTTTATTAGGCAAATCGGCTGCGCATCGTCATGATTTAGGGATTTCTAGGATGCTGAGAGCCAGCAGAGTGAGTTATCACCATATTTAAGCCGCGATCTCGGAAACCTCCTCAGGCATGGGCGTACCAACCGGGAGGGGGGGGCGCAGGGGGCCGCTTGCTTCTCCAGTTCTCAGAGGTGGGGGCAAGGCCGAGTTTTGCCCCCCCCCCCTGAAACAGCCGCCACTGGGCAGGGCAAACACTGGCCGGTGGCGCCTAAGGGATACCAAGGGCACCGCGCCCCGGCCCTGGGGGGAGGGGGAGGGGGGGTTGCCTCCCCACTTAAAAATCAAGTTGGTACGCCACTGTCCTCAGGGCACCTTTACAGTTGTTGAACCAATTTCGCGGTAACCCATTTAAAAACAAATGTATTTAAAAACGAATTTGCTGCACCTTGTTACTGAGGATAAGGTTATTAAGCTTAGGGCGTAATTTCTCGAGGTTCGAAGTCTCAATACCTTTGAGGCTACTCGCGCTTTGGATACATAATTACCCTATCCCCCGAATGGCAGCAGCAGTGCTGCCGTATGCTGCATTTTTCACATTTTCGGGTTATGTAAAAACATTTGCCATTGATTCGGTTAACCTTTACTGTTGAGAGTTCTAAGGCAAACGCGTTGCGGTCGAGGTATGCCCCAGTATTTGATGTTTAGAGACAGTGCCATTACCTTTAATCTGAGGACGGGACTGCCGGACAAAACCATGTGGCAGACTTGAAGTAGGTATTCATCTTCGGCAAAATACCTGTATCTTACGATACAAAACTCCGACACTGTTTTTACAAACAAGCGTTCGCCGGTTAGGAATGTTTAACCAATTGATTGGTAAGCTATAAATGATTAACGAATTGGTCAATTGGTCTAACGTTTAGGGTGATGTCTGTGTCGTCTCGTTTTTTGTTTCTAGTCTCAGGTTTCCAAGATGTTGAAATTACACCAGCCTGCCTGTATATTCTCCGTTGTTTCTTGTTAAAATATTTCGAAATTATATATATAAAAATAAGAATATGAGGAACACAATTGCCAAGATTCATATAGTTTTAGTAATGCAGGAACAAGACGCTTGAATACATTTTTTTGTTGATTTGACTACATGTTGAATGCCGTGGGGGTGATGACAGAAGTCGAGACGTGATAGAACAGGTACACAGTACACAAATTCTTCCTGACGTAATGTTGCCACTTTTAAGTACTTCGAAAGTTTGAAATATGTGTTGGTAACCGTGTGTTTTTATTAATACTACCGACGCTAGATGGTCCTAGGTGCTTTATATTTCTACGCATAATTTGGTGCGAAAAAAAATATTTCACAGTTGTGTATCTTGAAATCATGGCTTCTCGTAGAAGTACAAGTCTCTCTAGTGATTAAGTTTTAATATTGAGTAGTTTAACGGTGAAAAACGATGATGCCAATCACAACCCACTATACTCGTAAAAAGGTTTACTTTGAACCTGTTAATCAGTTGAGGAGTTAGTCGGCGAATAATTCGGTAATTCATTAATTCCGTGGGTTAATCAAATATTTCTTTCAGATCTATTTGCCATCAGAACTACTAGCGTGCTATAAAGTGTGCGTCTGGGGAACCAACAAGTTATCTTCCTGGTCCACCGGTTCTTCAATGTTCTAGGCTTCTAGGACAAACTATACTTGGGCTGAAAAGGCCCAGGCAGCACGGTAACGCCAAACTTGGCCCGAATTTGACAATCCTAAGCGTTACCCACCTACGCGTTACCCACTTACGTTACCTCAAAATAAAAGGAACGCATAACCCTTACCGTTGCAGTTAAAAAGTAACGCACGTTACTTTTGCATTATTTTCTTAAATTGGGATTTAACGCGTTTTACTCTTTGACGTTACAGGTATTTCAAGAAACATTATGTTCATGCAGAAACTGAACATAATTACCTTATATTTCTTATGCTTCCACCTAAATACTTACTAAAAAAACGCAAAGAAAACACAAAATACTAAACAAATTAATACAACTTGGTGCCTAGAAACACGATAAAAACATTGAAGTGAGATATTTCTTAAGTCTTGAGAAGAATATATGTAACGGGTAATGTAACTACGTTACACGTTACTCAAAATAGGTAACGTAAGTACGTTACCCGTACCCGTATTGAAAATGTAACGAATACATTACACGTAACCGTAAAATGCAACGCGTTGCCGGTAACGCCGTTACTTGTAACACGTTGCCGCCAACACTGGTTTCAAGCCTTTAGTTCGTGCCCAAGCCGCCTCTTTTTGTTTTTATATGGCTTTTTTGGTTCGTCAAATAATTGCCAAAGATCCAGGCATGAGGCAAAGATGCCACATATTAACCGAATAGCCAGCAATGAGGTCCAATTTCGGCGCCTGTTTGACAATCTAAGCCCAAAGTTGCCAGGTGAACGCTGAACAACCAGAGGGGAAGCCTAATTCTGGCATTTCCTCGGGTACTGAGGCCCAAAGAAGCCAGGTGACGACCAAACAACCAGGTAGTGAATCCTAACTCTGGCTCTTGTCTGGCAATTTAGGGCCAAAATCGGTACAAAGATTATCAAGTTTGGTGATAACTTGGCTCTTTTGGCCAGATAAATACTAAATTTTGGCCCAAAGAACAGTGCTTCTTGGGGGTCGTCTAGTCAGCGTCATGCTGCTTTTGGGCGGTTACAAGACCGCCAGAGAGGCTTGGTGCGCCGCGGACCCTTCACAAATAAAAAATTCATAATCGCTTCTAGAGGGTCTTTTAACGTCTTGAAGTCCCATGGGCCATGTCCAACACACGCTCAAGCCTCTGGTCACCACCCTGGAACGCTTGGCTATCGGGCACTCCACAAGGTCCGGCCGGCACACATCTCACGCAGCACAAGCCAAGGTATTTAACCACTGATGAGACCAACTAAACAAAACGACCAATTCATGAAAACCACCCACTTATGAACAGTGGGTTAGCATTGCCAGCAACGTTACCCCCCCCCCTCCCCTCTCGACTCTCGCTCACTGTTAGGAGCTCTTCAAACCCCGCGTTCCTGGAGCTGTCTATGACTACAACAAGGAACGGGCACATGCCACTGGGTTGCAGCGAACTCCTAGAAACTAAGCAAAAAATAAAAACCTGGAAGTATGTACGCAAAATAATTGCTTGTAGGGTTGAAAGAAAACTAATCAAACTATACAAAATGCCTCCGAAGACTGTAAATTAGAGTAATTAGGTAACAGGTTTAATGACGTGTTCGTATAAGGTGTCCCAGACCTCCAGACACAAGAGCGTAGCAGTTGTGGCGGTTCAGAACAGACCTGCATGGGTGAACAGCAAATCGGCGTACTGACACCTCCCAAAAACGTTTTTTTTAAATATTTTTTTGCCAGGCGATTTAATATGGTGCCAGAAGACTACGCAATCAATATTTTGCAACAGAGTCACTTATCCATAAAATTGAAAAAATAAAACACGGAGGATAAGCACAGGACAACCACGTTCTTTCACAACAAATTGTGGTTGTCCTGTGCTTGTCCTCCGTGTTTTATTCTTTTCAAATTTATGGATTCACGTTCAACCCGCTCGCCTTTACCAGTCACGTATCGTTTTAATGAAGTTAAAAAAATGACAGCCGTTTACAACTCCCTGTAACACCGGATAAGAGCGCAGCTCTTGAGGAGGAGGAGGAAAGGGTACTGAGAGATAGGATGGAAGGGTACTGAAAGATAGGTGACTCCCTGAGGTCACGTGACCTCAGAGGGTCGCAGTGACCTCAGGGGGGTAACCCTCATGACCCTCGTGAGGGTAACCCTAGTAACCCTTGTGAAGGTAACCCTTTTTGAGGGTAATTAACCCTCGTAACCCTCACGAGGGTTACGAGGGTTACGCGTGGTTACGCCGACGCCATAGCCGACTGCGACGGTGACGCCGCTTAAGCCGGAGCGGGCGCCTAAGAGCTGCGCTCTAAAAAACGCAACTTCACGAAATCAAAACCGAAAAAATGTGCACGGAGGCTCGGAGGAGTTGCCGGAAGTCACGTGGCTATTGCTCCCTACCAACGTTATTAGATGGCAGTGACTATATCGACGTCCAATTAAAAAATAATTTGAATATTATTTTGACGTTCGTGGCGCCACTTCCTGAAGACGTGAAAATATTCTCAAAAATAATTTGACGTCCCCCGTCAAAATGTTTTGAAATTATTTTGACGTCTCCAAATTAGAACTTTGGAGCTTCGGAGTCTGGACTGGGAGTGATCGAAGGTGACGGTCCAAAAAAATATCATCTTGCTTGCAGGCAGCGTCGCGTTTGGACACGCATTTTCCGAAAACAAATGTTATGCAGTCAACTGCTGTTTTTGCAACGAGGTAGAGGGGTTTAGAGCGATAAACTGGTATCCGGTTACGGGATGGGTGCTTGCAGCGTGGTCGGCTGCCGCAATCGGACTGGCTTTTTTTCAGCGGGGGTTACCTTTCACCGGTAAGCCCTTGGCGTATTACACACACATAGTTTTACGATAACAGGACTCGATCAAGAATTCTCTCAGATTTCCCGCGGTCGCCGAACTGCGGAAACGATGGATTTCGGCCGTTGGTCGCGGCGGTGGCAGGACCCCATCGAAGAGGAGCGTGGTGTGCTCCGTGCACTTCCAATAGCCAATAAAACATCTCCCAACCTCGAGTCAAGTTGAGCTGGTTCAATTTATCACGACAGCAATAAAACGTCCCAGTGTACGACCTGAATAGCGGCCGCAACGAAAAGAAAAAGCCAAGCGTATTGTAGCGTGATATAACATTCGAGCGATGAGAGCGCAGCTATGAACTTTGCAGGCGGGCGCGAAAATCATCGCTAGTGCCTAAGTATTGGTCCAACCTGTCGGGTCGACATAGTTACGCAATCATGTGTGTATATAATTTGTTCTTGCTTTGGCTACTGTAGTAATTAGTGGCCAGGAGACAAAAAGAAAACTCCCCGCTGATGCACGCAGATGCAAGGTACATTACCCAAAACACGCCAACAGGCAATCGTTACAGCGCTGACGTTCCACGTTGAATACTATCGTTTTCAGGATAGTAACGGTCTGTAGAAAACAGAATGCATTTACTTTATAGTTGACGGTACATAACGAAGCACAGCAGGCGTAGAATCGGTAGGCTGGGCGCTGGCCACAGTTTCTAGCTGCGATGACTGATAAATGAAACGCACCAGCACCACGCCGCCTGCTACCCGTAACCATCAACCAAGCGACGGTCACGTGCTGTGGTCACGTTGGCCCGATAAGTGAGGAGGGTAAGGAGGAAAATGAGAAAGAGGCGAGGCGTCAAGGGAGCATGGCTTGTGGAGGCTCCGCGGCTGACATCATGCCCCCCCCCCCCCTTACCCTTCTAATATCTTCGGCAGCCATGCAATTCCCGAAGAGGCCGCTGCGGGAGAAATGGCGCGCTGCGATCGCCTTTAGTTCAATTATCGAGTACGGGTCGGAGCCACTTTTTCGAAGCAGGTTCTATGTTAGTTTCTCAGCCGAGTTGTTCTAGTAACGTTGGTTGGGAAAGAACGCGGGCGCGCCATCAACGTTACTGGAGCAAGCTCAGTTTCCACAGCTCCGCCTGCGACATGGGCTCAATGGGCGGTCACGAGAACTAGCAGCGCTGCAGTCGCGTCTTACTTCAGGATTGTCTAGCCCGCCAAGTTTGAATTGCAATACTTGTGCTTGGGCGAGTTGGTGATTCATACTAACACTTCACAGCACAAGGAAACAGACGCACAGAAAAATAAATTTGAAACACCCAAAGAAGGAACTCTCACACTGCGCTGACTCTCAACTCTGTGGTTTATTACACTTCATCTTCATCATCTTTTTTGCTACTATACACATGGAAGTAAAAAAATGAGCAAGGAAGAAAAGGAAACTGAAAAAGAAAAAGCGGTGGTAGCAGACGACGAGCGAGACAGGGAAGTAAGATCCGACGGCAGCGCCGCTAGTTCTCGTGACCGCCACCTGGGCCACTCGCCTCCACAGGCTGCGAAACTGAGCTTGCTCCAGTAACGTTGCGCGCCATGGCAACGGAGAGCACCCCGTAGTAGCTCGCGAAGCGGTGGCGCTGCAGTTCTGAGAAGATCGCTCCCTTGCGCGTCGTCTGCTAGCCTCCTGCTCTGAAAAGCGTTGGCACGCGGCAAACCAAGCAGCCGCAGGACTTTTAAAGAAAATAATTTGACCGCTAAACGATGTGTATTTAAAGACAACGGGAGCACCAAAGCAAAAAGTAAAATGCTAGTATATTATACACATGTTTTCTCGCCACGAAGTGCACCTATTCGTGGTCTTAACTTTTTTTCTCAAGAACGCTTAAAAGCGTCGGTCATATAACGGAATTTCGTGCTCGCGCGTCCGGTTAGAAAAGTAGGTCACTTATAAAAATATATCCCTGCACAGTATTTTTCTTTTTTTCGTTCAACCGCTTTTTGGACGTGTGAAGCAGACGACGGCAACGAGGACGTTGTTTGAACCGTTTGTCGTGCGATTGTTTCGCACTTCTATCCCTTCTCCTGGCTGTTCTGTGCTTGAAGATCGATTGGCCGGCACCACTAACCACAGTTCCGAAGTACCGGCACCACGTCCGTCGCAACGTTGGTTCGTCGTGCGACGCCATCGCGTCGTCCAACCCGGGGTACGCCGCCATATTGGGAACGACGTGCACATATACTTCCTGTGATCTGTGCATCAATTGTTCTCGATCAACGTATTTGCGGCTTCTTGAAAGCCACAAAGAGGGGGTTCAAATTCTTCTCTATTTTTAATATGGAGTGTGTGCCTTAGATGGCCCGCCACTTTGAATCTATTTGGCGGGCATCAGTTTGATCGGCACGTGACAGTCGAAAAGAAAGTGGGCCGCCTGAAACCTGCCAATTCTCGACCGGCAGTTCTCGAGCGGAAAGGATGCGAATTTCGAGCCGCGTATTGTGTTCTGGGTAGTTGGGCTCTCATAGGTCATGTTCAAATAACAACATTGGCATGGGTAACTTCCCTGGCAGTGTCCCTTTAAAAGTGATTCTAAAAAAATTATGTAGGCGGCCAAACCATCTGGGAACGACAAAATGCATTGAGGATTTACTTGGCCGAATTTCGAGAAACTTGTATATAAGTTATTGCAATTCGTTACCTCACCTCTCAATACAGGAATGATATTTATATAAACTGCAGTGTGTGCAGCTTGTTCACCCGAGAAAGTTCGGGCAGATGTTTGGATAAGCGCACCCTGTTATGAGCCTGTGCGGTTGTGCCTGATGCTTCGCCTTAAATTTCATTTTTGGTTTGAAAAATAGTGAAAAACCGTATAGGTCGTAGCTGTATCTGGACATCCCTTTTTCCCTCGAAATGTATTCATTTTTACGCAGCGTTGTGCCTCTGGTCATTGCAAATTGAACTGTCCGCTTATATGGAACAGCTGTTTTACTGAATTTCACTTCCTATAGAAAAATCCACTATATCGCATATAATTATACAAAACCCAGCTTAAGATCTGTAATTCTCTGCTACTTCAACGGACTGTAATAGTACTATAGTCTCACGTATGTATTTATTATTAATGGAGTCAAGATAATAAACATATTACTAACGCCATCTTTGGATGTTCCAAGCAACAAACTATTGACAACAGCACGCTTCACTCTTCATGCACCAGATGGCGCCACCAGTCCAGCTTGCTTCTCCGGTCCGGTTTGTTTCTTTTCCTCTACTTCAGCCGTGCTTCGACGCCCCGGCCCCAGCTGTGCGAGCAATCACGGAACGAAATAAACAAAATGGTGCTAACCTTATGTCGCACTACAAAAGGCTCTGAATGTCCTAGATATATAAAAAGGTGTACCTGCTTGGCTAACGTAATAGGAAAATGAGCTGGTTTTGACCAACTTATTTTACTAGTACCAAAATATTAAGGCCGGCTAGTTGGATATGTATTTTAGAAATAAATAGCGCGAAGGTCAAGCACTCACTGACCGAACAACCGCTAAGTCACAACTGTCGTTTAGTATTCACTCAGAAGACGAGAAAGCAGCTTCCTCTTTCTTTCTTTCTGCTATTTCTCAGGTTTTTTTTTTGTAACATCCTCGGCCTCCTTTTTTTGTTATTTCTTATTTCTTTTAACGTAACTGCCACCCCGTAGCATTTTTACAATTTTAATAATAATGAAATTGTGAAGAATGGATATGCACGCCCCATTTGTGCCTACCGGGTTAGCGTCAATTTGGCCATATTTCTCGCTTTGTAACTTCAAAGTCACACAATATTGCATTATGTTTTTGCAGATTCAGTAATACATATAATAAACGTTAATTTCAAAGAGCTTAAAGCATATTAAAGGTGGCCTTTTTTAAACTGATTTTCAAAATCATGCATAGTTAGTTAGATGCCCCTGTGTAGCAATTCTTGTAAATTTCTCCCGCTAACCAGGAAAACAATACGTCATGCAAGATGAACTATATACAGGGTAACACAGTAACAAGATTTGAAGACATTAGCTTTTATAGATGCGGTGAAAAAAATATCTTTATTCCAGAGCATTTACTTCACAATGTGCCGTATTTACGACTTTGTTTCTCAAAATAACGACCCTAATAGTCGGTGATTAATAGTTTTTTGTGAATCGATCTTTCCTATGCCCAATCTGCCAATAAATATGTCTAGACCCGTGGCCAGAACAGTTTTGTTTTCCGAGGGAAGCCTCCCGAAATGCCAACATCGCGCGATACACAAAACGCGCACGTACATAAAATACATTTAAAAAAAAATTCGCAGACTCTTTTTTTTTTTAACAAGGATTTGTTTTATTTTTTTGGGCATAGAGCCAGCAAAAATATTTCTTTCATCAAAATTAAAAACGGCCACCGAACATAGTTGTTTCATCTTATCTGAAAACGCCCAGTTGTGAGTTAGCTCTTGTCCCGTCAGTGTGTACTTGACCTTCGCGCTCTTTATTTCTAAAATTATTTTACTAGCTTCACTTCAAGATCGTGGCGCGGATTGTGGGACAGGGCACGCTAACACCATCTGTATTCGGTGACAGGTTACGAGGTCTGCGGAACCTCGATCCTCCCACCAGTGGCGTAACCAGAGTGGGTGGAAAGGGGGGAGAGGGCGCTTAAGGGGGCTTTAGCCCCCACCCCCGAAATGCAGCCGACCCCATAAGATACGCATGCGATTTCACCCTCCCCCCCTCCCTCCCCCCTCCGCATATCCCAGCACCTCAGCCTCACCCCCGAAAAATATTCCTGTAGAAGAGTATGCACTTGGGCTAGTTGGTGATTCATAGTACCGAGGGTAGAAGCGCTAAAAGCGCTAAAAGACAACAGACGATTGAAAGAGACGCTCTGTGCTGAAAGGGCGCTCTGCGTTGTTCGTCTCTTTCACTGGTCTGTTGTTTTTTTAGCGCTTTTACCCTCGGAAATATTCCTGGCTACACCACTGCGTCCCACCTCTTCCCACTTTAGCAGAAAGAAATCAGGAGAGGAGGCGACCTCCTCTCCTACATTCGCTCTGCTAAAGTGGAGAGAGGTGGGAGGAGCTTCCCCTGAACTCTCAACCTGTCACCGTCTATAGAATGATTAAAAGCTTGTGCTGTAGAATTTTGACTTCGTCACAGTGAATGGACCGAAGACGCAATTGAAGGCACGAGTTCTACGTCAACCTTCGGCTTAGCCTCGTGTCCAATCATATGTGTCGAAGGGCGCTCAGCATCAAGCGCGGGTCCAATTGCTAAGAAATCAAATAAGACGTTACAGGTTTCGACAGCAGGAGTTTAGTCTGTAAGAGTACGGCGACATTGTTACCCACTGAAGTTGAGAAATTTTAGCAAGTGCAGTATACGACCGCTAGCCTGGAGTCTTTAACATGCATCACGCAGTAGTGCGACCGCACGTCTGTACGATTCTCATCGAGATCGAAACAGGGCAGAGGTGGGGTTGAACCCAGGATCGATGGGTTCTACAGCGCGAGCGGCTGAGTCCAGTTGCTGACTTGGAGCATAGCCTCCTATATACTGACAAAGCTTGCCAGATCGCCACGAGAAGCGGCCGCCGAAATGGAAAAGGTGGAACGGCAGACAACAGATGAGAGGAGAGCCACGTGAGTGGCGCCCCGCTGCGGCGAGACGCCGAAACACACCTTTCCCGAGCGAACAAGTGTGTTTCAGGTTCTCGCCGCTGCAAAACGCTGTGCGTTGACGTCCAGGTTCCCCGAGAAATGGCTCTTTGATGCTCTGTGCTGCCAGACCCTCGCTGCTCCATATCTGCGAACGGACACTATATGGCCCCGTCGTCGAACAGCCAGGCTTTGTGAGTATAGAGGAGGCTGTGGTTGGAGCCATCCGACTGTGATGACTTTCCATCGAGGAAGAGGAGCTAGGTTGTTCGCAGGCATTAAATTATTCTAGGTGGTGTTCGGCACGCGCTCTTCGAAACACGAGTTGCTAGGCATGTCCAGTGCTCACAGATATGTCCGGAAAATCAGTTTGTTTTTAAATGATAAAGTTCGTCTATGAGATCATAGTAGAGACGAAAAATTGAGGACTGTGGTCCAAATGGGAAAGTTACAGACCATGTCGAAGCCGGATTCACCTAGCTTGCTTTTTTGCCGATACTGCCACCTAACGTGTTGTTCCGTGAACAAAAGGAAAGGTTACTCATTTGTAGCCTGTTTCAGCAATGCGATTTCTCTGTAATCCAAGAATCAGACCGTATTCTGCTTTTCTAGGCTGTCATAGGCTGCTATAGGCTGTCATAGGCTGCTTGTCTAGGCTGTCATTTCTTTGCACCATGCTATCAAAGGTTGTGCCCACCTGGCGTTCCGGCTTGCCCTTCCCTACCAAATTAAAAAAACACTTACAAGTTGTTGTTTTTTATCATGATCTGTAAGAGCTTAACTACCAAGAACACAAGTGGCGGCTGGAATTTGTTTTCTTTCCGTCCAAAAACAGCCGGTGGAGAATTGACCGGTTCTTGTCGCGCTCACTCCATTTTCCATGTTCACGTGGCAATCAAACCATTGCGTACGAAATATATTCAGAGTCGTGGGTCATCTAAGGCTTACCTTCAATATTTAAATATAGAAAGGAATTTCAATGCCATGTTTGTGGTCTCCAAAAAGCTACAAATAGTTGACCGAAAGACAAAATGTTACACAGATCACGGGAAGTACATGTACTACGTCACACCCAATATGGCGACGTACTGCGGGCTGGACGATGCGATGGCGACGCAAGACGGACCAACGTTGTGACGGACCTGGGGCTGTTACTTCGAAACTGTCGTTCCTGGCACCGGAAATTCGATCTTCAAGCGTAGGACATCGAGCGGAACGGATATAAGTGCGAAACAATCGCACGACAAACGGCACACACGCCGTAAAAGCGGAGAAAAAACACATAGAAAAAAACGCGGTCAGGTATAGCCACGCGATTACCGAAAACTTTCTCCTCTACATCCCCCCTCGGTAGACGTCGTCCACATGTCGCGACCATGAGCTTTTGTGCTCATATTTTGGTTTCGAACACTTCAGGTTTTTTTTTTCTTTGTTAAAAATATACGTGACTCTGTAGCAAATAACGGACTGGGTAGTCTCCTAAATGTAGCAAATAATTCATTGGGTAGTTTCCTAAGGGCCCGTTCACACTTTTGCTACCGAGTACGACCGAGAGAAACGAGACCTGTTGAAACCGTTAAAATTATTGAGGACGAGAGTACACACCACTCTGGCGCCATCTATGCGGGGACCCTGGAACTGCATTTCACAAGAGCGAAGGTTTTGCGGGATTTCCGAGGTCAAATGTGTGTAATACCTATGAGAAAGGTTTGTTTACAACGCTGACAAAAGTTTTTAGACCCAAGAAAGAAAGGATAATGCGCGAGAGAAATAGAAAAATATGCCGGACCGCCAAGTTTACACTGCTACCAAATTGTTGGCGCCAGTGTGTCCTCTCGTTGTAAGACATATTAAGAGGTTCCAAGGCACCTAGGTTCTAAGAGGTCGCAAGTGTGTGAACGGGCATTAACTCCAGATTAAATCGCCTGGCAAAACAAAAGTTTCGGTGGAGTATCAGTGTTTCTTTAAAACTCAAGTCCTTACTCGACGGTTCAGTAACTTCCTCTCGGCGTGATAAGTTCCAAGACATAAAAAGTGCCTTGGTAGAAAGCCCGTGCACAAAGAAAACAGTGCACCGATCGGTATACCACAGCATCATACCGCTCCATCTTTAGAAACTCCTTATCTGCATGACCAAGGAGCGGATATGACAACCCGTAAACCACTTACTCACCTAAAACGACATAACCTGATGTCCGTTCATTAGCACGCGGTTTCAAACGAGGTCACGATCTTGGACTGATTTATGGGTGGGAATTTCGATGGGTTCTGTGTGTGTGGGGAAGGGGTGGGGGGTCTGCAGAGAGATCTGAAGTCATGGACGGATGTCATGTCTCTGGCGAAGCGTTACACAAATATGTATATTTTTTTACCTAATAACTGTCATTTTACCAGAAACGTAGCATTTCTGACTAAAAAAGCTGGTCCATGGTGGATTTTTTCTCCATAAGAAAGGTCGACCTTGGGAGGCCTAGTAGGAGCGGTTGTCACCCCCCCCCCCCCCCCACTACCCTTCCCTTCTCTTGAATCCGTTCTGGTCACAATAGACCCTCTTCAAAATTATGTACCGTCTGGTAGTTCACTTAGTAGTTTAACTTTCGCCGTACCACTAATAGCAGTATTCAAATTGTATTTCACCAGGCACCGTCACTTTCCCATTCAAAACAACAGACGAGAATGAGTTGGTACCCTCATAGTTCTTTATTGGTTTGTTTTAGTTTCAATGGTGCGAACAAAAGAACTGGCCACTAAAAAAGCACCAACCTGTAAACTCATTCATAAAACTCCCGTCATCATGGAACTTCAGGGCCGACTTTCTGTCGATAGGTTGATTGAACCTGAATCTGAAATAAACACTAACGCAGCACTTGAAGCACGTCGCGTTGTAGAAGCGTCTCGAAGGTACAGTTCTCGTATACTCTGCCGTAAGCATGTTCAACTTCTTGCTTCATTATCCACCAGAGGGCCGCCATCAGTACGGCGCACACGCCGTACTCTCAGATGGTTATAGTGATAAATACGGCCACTCTGAACTTGGAGAAGGATCTATATATATGATTCGGTCCTGTCTATGATCTAGACTGCTAGTGAATGCCGTGATAGAGGTACTCCATCTGCACTTGCCCACTTAGACTTCAGATAAGTTTGATCGGGTGGACTGCATAACCTCATTAACAAGCTCTATGGCTTGGAGTTTCTGATGTATTTCTTGACTGGCTGACAGATGTCCTATATCAGCAAGCACAGAGCGTTTCTGCGAACCCAGAACAACAATATGTTTGCACCTTCATTATCATTGACAATAACAAAGGTCGAATTCTAAGTAATCAGAGAAAACTAGATTAGTGATACCTCGTCGTGACGCCAACGCTTTTTAAACTTTATTATTTATAGTAAATTCTCTTTCCTTTATAACAATTATCTCCTTTCCATCTTTGAGAACGTTGAAACCTTTGGGGGGGGGGCGGTTTTATCGGTGTGCCATTCTATGTTGTTGTTAAATGAAAGATGTCCTGTTCCCGTCCTCGTCCTCGCTATTTTATACTTTAAAGTTTTCGTATATTAACTAACACGCTCGTTTTTAATTGTTAGTTCCACAGCGTTGTTTTCGGCTGTGCTATCCGGGGTACGGTTAAGTCATGGCTGGAGTGCGTGGGGGTACTCTTTGGCTGGCTAGAAGATTTGCCACAGAGCGAAATCAGCGCGTTGTCTTCGATGGTTCTATCTCTGGTACGATTAAGGTTCGGTCTCGTGTGCTCTAAGGTAGCCTACTTGGTTTCACTCTCTTCGTTGTGCCTATAAACGAAAGTGTTGCATCATTCCACTGCAGACCTTTGCTTTATACAGATAATCACATGCCCCTATATTGCATTACCGGCCCTACTACCGCCACCAGTTCTAGCACAACCGGGACGCTGTACACCCTCAGAAAAAAGGGTGTATTTTTACACTCCCTTGTCCGTCGCATATAAGACACCCCAAATCTTCAGTTCGACTGCACAGCGCAGTGACGTTGAACCGACGGTACCAACTTTCACGAGCGGCTTGATAACCGAGTGGTACAACTTATTAAAATGGCTAATGTAATGTTACTGACTACCAAAATGTAATCGGGTTTTCGCTATACTGCAAACCTCAGTGTTTTTTTCTTCTGTAGTCTTTGACATGTATTTTAGCTGTTTAATTATGTATATCTCACCGTTATCAAGCCCTTCATAAAAGTTGAGGCCGCCTTTTCCACGTCAATGCGCTGTAGTTCGAACTGAAGTTTTGGGGTGTCGTATGTGGGACAAGGGTGCAAGAATAAGCCTTTTTTTCTTTTTCTGAGAGTGTATAGGCCTGGTCCTGCCAGGAAAGGCTTCCCTACAGGTTTCCGAGTGCTCGGTTATGGCTTCATAATGTAGTTGTGTGTATCTTTCTGTATATTGGTGTATCCCTACCTTTACCACTCTTGGCGCTACAGCTTAAAAAAACGAATAAATAAATATGCAAGATTGACCTTCTAAAACGGGTACTTGAAGATACATAACATAGTTTTCAATATTGAAAAGATAGATAATATTATCCCCCTGACATACATATACGCATGGTTTTCCATGCATATAGAGACTCCTCAATTAAGTTTGTTCGAACGTTATATCACGATTAAAAATGAAGCACTCGTTAAATGCCCCTAAACCAAAGACTGTTTCAGGGACATTTTGTTCTGTCACATTAGCACTGTAATTGGCTTCTGTAATAAAGAATAAAGCACGAAATAAAATGTATCGTAGTTTTCTTCACTGAGCGTTATTATTAGATTCAGCTGTAGATGCTCGCTAGCGCCAAGAAGAATATCGGCGCCGAGACAGTTCCGTCCGATCTTCTTATCTAGAGCTAATAATATAAATGAAATAAACAGCATCGCGGGGCAGCAGCATAAAAGCGGGCAACCAGACGGATATGTGAACGGTCAACTGGGACGTTTGCCAAACAGATCGACCCATCCTCCCGGAAGCCATAACACGACGGGGCCCGGTTAGAAGGCGATCTTTACAAGGTATACCTCCTGCCCACGAGCAACCTACTGTCAAACGGGGGAAAAACCGTTGGGTACCGCGCTGCAGAGGCGCTGGATACGCTGCTCGCGATGAAGTGCTTGACGTCAACGCGGCAATTTGCGTGCCTCTAATCGATGGGGTTCCTGAGACGAATCTGCGGCCAGTTTATCGCTTTGAGCATCGACGTTTGTCATCGATTCCCAGAGCACGCCCACGCGTTCTGTTCCACACGCTTTTCAAATGCCGGATGCCCGACAGTTTGAGGTTAATGGAAGTAACCTTTCAACGGAAGGATGCGTGGGACTGTTCAACGAATCGACGTAACTCGCAATTTTAGCGCAAACAACAATATCCTGTATATATTTTTTTAAGTACTTGTCTTGTGGTCTAGTCATTCTGGTGCCGCAAAACCCAATTGTTGCCGAAGAACAAAATGAAATCGGCTTTTCGGTAATCCAAAATGTTTTCCCTATGTCCCTTGCCCATACGCATCTAAGGTCGTCTGTTAGGGACCCTAAAGTATGAGAAAGGTTAATTAAAAAAAAGTGTTGGGGAATGTCTTGGAGCATCTGTCCGATGTTCGTTGCCAAAGGTGGACGAAGCCACTATAGTGTCTTCAGTTTTCGCTTCAAAAGGCACTTTAACTATCTTTGTGCTCCGTTGTGGGTATCATGGCGTCCTCCATAAAGCGACAAACAAAAGACACTGCTTGTATACTCTATAAATTTACGCTATTAGAAATCGTTTATTTTTTTCACTTTTTAGCGTCAATATGTGGTCACAAAAATAGGCGCTACTGGTTCGCAGGTAACACTAAAATTTTTTCGACATATTTTCCCACGTACACCACCTATTCCTAAAATATGAATAGCAGCCCCAAAGAAACAGGATGACGAGCAAGACTGCAATTAAAAAAATATTTCGAGAGGTAAAATCTTATTCAATAGATGGTATTCACTGGACGCCTCACTTGAGGTTTGTGCTCACAGCGCATGCTCGGGATGAGTTCTAACTTATGGTCTCCCAAAGAATACAATCTTGATGGTGTGCGATGTGCGTGTTGGAAGCGTTGTGGAAGCTTGCCGTCGGCACGTCCTCAGCAGCAGCGAGCTCATGTATGGCCGCCAGTGAATTCCGCCTATATGCAACATAGAACATGGCGATAGATTTCTCTTTACTTTCATGTTATTGTTCAAATTAGCGTAAATCATTTTATTTTGTAATAGCTGTCAGTATGAAATATCCGAAATTCCGACACAAGGAACCAAGAGTCAAGCGTTTAACATATTTCTGACGTACATATTCGAATGCTTAACCGAGCCGCTTTTAATTTTGCCACAACGCAAAAAAAGCAAAAAAATAATAATATACTCGAACGACAAAAAAAAAGTATATGCTTAGAGGGCGTTGGTAATGCAGAGAAGCTACCCTCACCCTCTTGCAACTATCAAAAAATTTTTTCGAAGAGTGGCTGCGTTCATTTATTATTAACATTGTGTACATAATCCTAGGCGTAATAAAGCGTGTACACATACTATGTTTAACAGGGTGTTTCTCAGAACGCCTGCCAAATCGCTTCTGCAAAATGTACGCATCGCACAGATGACAAATTTAATGTCTTGTGGGTCTGTGCCAAGTTGCTTTTTAGGGAAATAATAACGTTCGGTGTAATTAGTTAATTTATAATTTTTAAGTAAACAACTTTTCAATTAGTACCAGAATATTATTCCCAAGACTGGGAAAAAAAACGGACAATCACACACACGGTTTTAAACATTCCAAATCATCCTTCTAAACCAAGTAATCAACAAACTTTACAGGAATATAAGACACGCGTATCATTTTACGACGATCCGAACGAAGCGCTCGGTTTGGACACGTTTTTAGGTTTCGGTCTCCTACCAAAACGCCGTTCTGCGCCAGCGGTCCTGCTCCCCGTGGCCGAAGCCATAGCCTCCTAATACTGACAAAGTCTGGCAGATCGTCACGAGAAGCGGCAGCCGAAATTGAAAAGGTGGAGCGGCAGACAACGGATGAAAGGAGAGCCACGTGACTGGCGCCCCGCTGTGGCGAAACGCCGAAACACACTTCTCCCGCGCGAACAAGTGTGTTTCGTGTCCTCGCCGCTGCAAAAGCTGTGCGCTGACGTCCAGGTTCCTCGAAAAATTGCTCTTTGATGCTCTGTGCTACCAGATCCTCGCGCTCCAAATCTGTGACCGGGCACTCTGTGGCTCCGTCGTCGAACCGCCAGGCTTTGTGAGCATAGAGGAGGCTATGACATAGCTCGCAACCACCGACTCGGTTCCCTCGTAAGAGGGAAAGAGTGCGGCCCTCGCCAGCACAATAAAACGATGTGCTGTCCGAATAACGTCGAAATATCAAGCTTTGATTTTGGGTTCCCCTCTATCATGCTTTGGCAAGGGGGCAACACTGCTGGTCCAAAAAATCCGGTCCGATAGGAAACAAAAACCTAGAAGGAGCGTACAAATGTAGGGTTTATTTAAACGCCGTGAAGTGTTCTGCAGGCATCTTGTGTTTAATTAAAGTTAGGTAATTTAGTAATTTTTGACGAAGCCCACCAATTTTCTACCTCGGGGTAGGCGTAGGCGTAAGCGCGCGGTGCATGATAGGTAAATTCCCCACTAAATTTAGCGGAAACATTTCCTCGCTAAATCTAGCGGAAAAATTTCCCGCTAAATGTAGCGGAAAATTTTCCCCTAAATCTAGCGGAAAATTTTCCCCGCTAAATTTAGCGGAAAATTCCCCGCTAAATCTGAGCGTGAAAATATTCCCCGCTAAATTTAGTGGAAAAAATTCCCGCTAAACGTAGCGGAAAATATTCCCGCTAAATCTAGCGGAAAATTTTCCCCGCCAAATTTAGCGGAAAAATTTCTCGCTAAATTTAGCGGAAAAATTTTCCCACTAAATCTAGCGGAAAATTTTCCTCGCTAAATCTAGCGGAAAAATTTATGGGGGCGAGCAGGAGAGGAGGAGGGCATAGCCCCCTCTCCGTACCTTCCCCTCCTCCTCCTAAGAGCTGCGCTCTAATTCGGCATTACAGGGAGTTGTAAACGGCTTTCATTTTTTTCTGAATAGGTTTCTTGGCGGAGACAATACAACAATGGTTTTTGGTGCAATGCGCGCTTTCTCGCAGGAACGATTTTACCACTGTTCAGGGAAACAACCTTAAATTGTTCGTTTAATACGTACGAATAGGGGCACACATTTTACCGAACGTGTTTTATTGCATACTTTGTCGCAGCTGCTCAATGGAGGGTCCGGAGCTCCGTCAAGCCGCATTTCTGCAGCTTTTTTCTCCGGCCTCCCGTTCACCGCATGTGTCTCTGTTATAGATTAACAAACTTTGTATCGAATCGTATATATATAAGCAACACTCCTACTTAGAGTAACCGTGGTCCGTGTAAGGAACGGTATCCATTACCTTACTCTCAATGATTGTACCTGACTTTAAAGATTACTGCACAACACTGCTTCTTCTAGTTGAAAAGGGTAAATTCGGTTTTGTCGGGCAGCAAACATAGATGTTTGTCGTTACGGTGGGGCCAGGCTTTCGAGACGTCCGGGACGCGAACTAAACAGCGAATCGCGGAAGCGTGTGGCGCCGCGTGCGCGCCAACGAATTGACCGTGACCTTGCGAGCCACGCCGGGTCATGGGGCGTGACCTTTTCCGTGGTGGCTATCTAGCGCCGTGGCACGTGGCCAGTGTGAGCGTCTAACGCGGCGTCTGTTGTAGCCTTGGGAGATCCGGGCTACAGTCATGTCTTCACTTCTAAGAACCTACCTAATATGTTCCTGGGAAAAGGATATGTTCTTTGTTGGTTGATGCTATGTAAGGAATCTGTGGGATCGATGAAGCGAAAGCGTTGTGGAACAATATTCTTGCAAGTTCCGTGCCCCCTTCCCACGCTTAGCGCCAGCAAGCGCTGCGTTAACTTTACAGGTTACTACGGCCACTGTTCAGATTAGTTAGGTACTCACAGGGTGAGGCAGCCTGAGCTGGCCCAGCGGCTTTCCGGCCGGGTAGGTACAATAGTCATGAGGGTAAGTTAAGCTTTAAAAAAATTAATATTCAGGAATGGAATTTCCTTTTGTAGCACGGTGTGTTACCCGGTTTCACAGCTTAACATACCGGAGGTGTTCCATGCGGCGCTTTACCCATTTTGGCTAGCACTATATACTAATCAGCTGATACTGCCGCTGTTTAATTTAACCGGTGTTCATCGCGCCGCAATAAGATCCTTGTGTCTTATTGGGTGATGATAAGACCTCATTGGCTCACCTTGCTCGCCTCGTTAAAAAATATACATGCGGGGAGTTCAAGGGGACCTTCTAGGTTAGATATAACTTTATTTTAGGATCCGAGTAGCCATATTAGAAATGTATACTGCCCTCTTTAGTAAACACAACAATCCTCGCATCTTGACTGATCTTGAAGACCACGTGTTTTGGTTTCTGCTCAATCCTGTCGATCTCGGCATGAATACGTACTGGCGCGTTCTCAAGCAACCACCAACCGCCCCTACCTGACGCACGTTAAAATGCCCAGCTCGGTAGTTGCAGCGATCAGGCTACGTTGTTTGTTGGTTGCTTAAAATCACCATGCTTTAACGCGAGCCCAGAATCAGCCGAATAAACGGCCGTACAACAATTATTCGTATCTTTTCTTTTTTTTGTACAAACCTTGGATCGCGCGCTAGGCGCATCGCGTGCCAAGCAGTTGCAAGTCGGCAAGAGAACGGCGGAAAAGCGAAATGGTGAAACGAGAGGTCATTCTTACCGGACAAGTCGGCCGGCCACTTGGCGTTATAGAGTGGGCTTAGTTAGAACGGTCTTACCACAACGCCAAAGGGGCCAAAAATACACCGTCGGAAGTTTCCGAATGAACTATCAATGCCCCGCGATGCACTCGACATACATTTACCAATTGTTGGCCCTCCTTATCGGATCATCGAAACTTAAAGAAAAAAAAAGATTTAAAGCATTTATTTTATCGAAAAAAAAACATTCGGACAGCCATTTGTTGCAATCTTTGCTGCGTTTCACAGGAATCCGAGCGCTGTCAACGGTACAATTCGGTGGAGAGCCAATCAAGCCGCAACAAAAGTGCGTCGTCACGCTGCTCAGCGCTATCGCGCATTTCTTTTTATTATCACCGGCTAAATCAATTACGCACAGAAAAAAAAAACGCGATATCACGCCGTAATCAATTTTGTGGTTTAAACGTATTTTCAGCCTCGCTCTTCGCCTGAGCGTTCTTTCTAGATCGCGGGGATCGGCTGTCCCGTGTTCTTCCCGGGAAAGTAGGGCTCCGAATTTTTGTGCACGTAAAGTGTAAAATAAAAAAAAACGATATTTTATTTTAATGGTTGTGTGGTGTCAATGGTAAGACGTCGTCTGCACCGACCTGAAACTGAAAAAAAACATTCCAAAATTATTGTTTTTTTTAAAGTCACTGGACAGCTGAAAAACGGATTCGACCACCTTAAGTAGCACAAAACGGACAACCCACCCATGGGTGGGCGTCTCGCTCTCTGATTGAAATCGAACCGCGTCCACGACTTGAAATAACTTTTGTTGCGCTTTTACGGATCGTGTCGACGTGGGATGATATTCATTGCGACATTGCGACAGTACGAGATGTTTGGGTCGTATACGTTTTGTTCAAGTTGTTCAACCGCGACGCACAATCTCAATTTGAAAGAGGATCCTTTTGCGCGTACATCATTTATCTCCTTTCTCTCTTTCCTTCGGCTCATTATGGCTGTCTTCCCTTTGAAGGCCAATCTAGATGGAGAAAAATGCCGGATGAGTGACGTCACAAGGCCTTGTGGGTAGTCAGAGTGCCTTTCAAAACGATATACCTGTAGAGACGTTTGAGCGGGTTTAGCTGTTGTCCAGGGCTCTACGAAAATTAGCGAATCTCTCTCGCGGTAACTGCACGCCTAGCTTTCTTTTGATTATTTACCGGTCATTTTCTCTCGCTGCGGGTGCACTTGAAATCTTGAACTGGTGCCTACTTTTTGTATTCACTGACACTGTGTAATCATTGTTACGTTTTACAGCAGTTTCGAATATTTGTTCGAGCCTATGTCGCGCTCGTTCAACATAGTTCGAATGACATTTCAGGAAACTTTTGTCCTGAAAATGCGATGCACCGGCTGTCCCTAATAGCGGCCAGGCTCTTTAAATCAACTTCAAAAATCGGGTTCTTAACCTATCGCGCTACGATTTTGTGCAGCGTTGCCCACAGGTGGTGCATTTTTTTCTAAAAAATTTGTAAAGAGCGAACTTACCCGAGGAAAAAAGAAAAAAGAAAAGGCTTAACTCCTATGGAACCGCAGTGAAATCACCGGTCTTCAAGCAATAGGGCGCCCTATTGATTGAAGACCGGTGGCTTCGCTGAGTTTCCATGGGAGTTAAGCCTTTTTTTTACTTTTTCCTGAGGAAAAATTGCTCTTTGCAAATTTTACAAAATGAAATGCGCAACCTGTGGGCAACGCTGCACAAAATTGTAGCGCGATAGGTTAAAAAAAACGAATTTTGCACTCAATTTAGAGAGTCTGGCCGCCATTGGGACACCCGGTAGTTAGAAAGGACAGTTCTGGTTGACGACTTCTTCCCTGATGTAGCATCGAATCAATAGAGTGCATAAATCTATATATCCATACTTGTCCCTCATTGTTCTATAGGCCTGTATTCCTCGTGTAATACAATGCTGCTTGACCGCTCATCCACCGAGCTAGCACTATTGCGATAGCGCGTATGACTCAATACGTTGTTATGTCATCTAAACTAGTCTTCCCATAGCTGGACAGGTCGGCGTTCCTCGCGTGACAACAGGTCACAAATCTACTTTTCCATTCTTCCAAAGCCCGTAAATCACAAGTCACAGTGGCAAATACGAAAAGAACAAGTTCTTAGCCAGCGCAAAGCACGCCTAAGCTGTTTAAATCAAGACGTCTCGCGTTTATTCTCCTTGCACGTTTATTGTCTGCGAAGAAAGAGGAAAGAGGAAATTTCAGCAACACTCCTACAGAAGAGTGTCTAAAAAAAAAGGAAGAAAAAAAACACGAAAGGAAGGAGTACCTACACTCCTCGTCAAATAATCAGCTCCTCAAGAGGCGTACCTCTCCCAAGCCCGCAGGCCGGTAAAGTAGCGACCACTCGCGCGCTTACCTAACCGCAACGTCACTTCCAGAAGTCAACCCAGGATAGCGCGGGAATGCGTCAATCTCACCAGCTAGCGCATACCCTCGGAAACGACGCTTGATTGCTGGTATCTACTCCGGAATAGCCCCTTCCTCTCGCACCCTCCCCACACCACTTTCGCGGCCGCACCGTTTTTTTCTAAAAAGAAGACAGACCGATAGAAGGCACGGTGCCGGGAGCAGTTCGAAGGAGCCACAGGGCGTCCTTCAAAGACTTTTCTTTTTTTTTCCGAACCGGTCCGTTCCAAACGCGCATGTCTTGAAAGGTCTGGGCCGTCATGACCTCTACCCTTCGCCAAAACGGCCCCGAGAGAAACAACGCAAAAACTCCGAGCACGCGCGCTTGGTGCCTCCGTACGGGATTCCGTCTGTCGGTCTTATACACTCTCGGGGAGATTGTCTGTTAGCATGTGGTTCCGCGACGACGACGACGACGTGGCCGAGCGTACTTCGGACTGTCCGTGTGAGTGACGCCGTGACCGTGGGCCTGCGTCTGTGAGCGTCGTCCTTGCTGGATCGAAGGATTACGGATTTCCCAAGACGGTCGTCAAGCTGGAATTAAGTGAACGGAATTGTGAGTAGCTTTTTTTTCTACCTGTTTTGTTGCCTGAATGTTCTTGTTATCGTAAAATGTTTGTAGAAGGATTCTAGCCTTTTACACTGCGCGAACCTGTTAGCGCAGTGTACGATCTCCGACTTTCTACGATCTCCGGCTTTTCTAGCTTTTCTTCTGAAATCTAAGTGCTGTCGTCAGAATTACTAAGGTAGTGGAAAGTGCTCACCTAGTGCACTAACTTAAGAAGTGAGATACGGTGCCTGACAATACCTTTTCAAAATAAAATGGAAAAACCCGCCGATGTTCTGTTCGCGCTAAAACCGTCTCGCAGTGTACTTTGGACATGCTAGATTTGTGCGAGAGAAGTCTAAAAAATTTATTTGTGTGTTTATTTATAGCACCGGACATTTCATCGAACGTCGTTTCATCGAACGCCATTTTATTGAACGCCGTTTCATAGAATAAGTAGGCCTTTCATCGAACGCTTTTCGTCGAACCGCTTAACGCCGTTTCATCGAATTTCACTTCACCGAATTTCGGAGCATTATAGTGCGTTTTGGATTATTTACTTTTTCTTCTGAGTTGCTCCCACGCAGCTGTCAAATCACCAGAAATAAAATTACTACCCTGGTCACTATTTCATCAAACGTTTGGTTACTGAGTCGTAGAACATAACAAAACTTGAGTGGGTAGTAATGTGTGATTTCTGTTTTCAGAGTAAGATAAGCGGCTGTACTTCACCTGATACTTTGTTTCCTATTTGTTCACGCTTAAAATGTAGATCCGAAAAAGGACTGGTAACTATTCTTCTCTGCGCCTTATTATTCATCTATTTACTTTAGTTTACACTTTATTCTAGGAGTATAGCTTTCTTTCTAAAAGCCAAGATTGAAAAGCCGGTAAATCCACGGTTCTGCCGATGACGAAGAATAACCAATAATGAAAGACACGCCTTTTTTGTTTCATGCAACTTTGTGCTTGAAACAAAATACGTCTCTTCAAGAACATGAATACATCCTTGAAGGGACCTAACTTTGTCATTGCACCCGATGATCCCAAGTTACATAAAATGTCAAGGAGGTGTTCCCGTTTATTATTGGCTACATTAGCAACACAAGTCATCAATCACTATGGGGAAAAAAGGTGTAGCGGAAAAAAAAGAAGTATCTTATTATTTGTTCCCCTCTCTTGTAGGAAAAGAAAAGGTAAGCTATTCTTACAGTTTAAAAAAAAACAATTTTCTAGATCCAAAATTCCTACTGCTTAACTAGGCGTTGTTCGATCAAACGGCTTCGATGAAACGGCGTTAGATGAAATGACTTTCAATAAAATTGCGTTCGATGAAACGGCATTCGACGAAACGGCGTTCGATGAAATATCCGGACCAGTTTATTTAGACAGCGGCAAAATAGTCAGACCCAGTAGGCGTCTCGTGTTTCCGCTGTTTGATGAGAAATGTAGCCAGTGCAGCACCTCTGCCTGGGCTCTCTAGCGTGCATCAGGCAGTAGCGATACACGACCGCACACCAGTACGATGCCCATTCAGATTGAAACGGGCAGGGGTGGCGATTGATCTAATGATTTCTGGGTTCTGCAGCGCGAGAAATGTTTGAAACCGCAACCGATGGTTTGGTAAGAGACCTATAGCTTGTCTAAAGAAATAACTTTGAAGAAACGAAGTGTCTTTAGCCAAGCGTCGGCAGCCACTTTGAAACTTCCGGGAGCTTCCTTCAACAACTACCTTCGTAATTTCTTTGGACATACCGGATGTGTATTGCGCATGTGCAAGCACGCGCGCAAACAACCCTTTGAGACTTCCTAGTAAGAAATCTTTGTATGCTACATTGGCTTTTGGCGATGTCCCTTTTTTTGTACAGTTACGCAGCTGTTAGTAGGTTTTACTGGAATAAAAAAAAACTAATTGTAGTATTTTGAACCAGAAGAATTGGGACGTATCTTAAAAAAAAAAAGAACACCTTTTTGTTTTCTTTTTCCGCAAATAGTTTGTTGAGCCAATCACGGCGATCTACAAAACGAACTTGGCCAGATCGTGGCATTAGTGACATTACTGTCATAACATTGGAGTAATTCATAAACCATTTAGTAATGAGTGATCTAATTTATTTCTTTACGAAGAAGGTAATTTAGCAAAAGATGTATTACTTGATGACAATAATGTCAATAAAAGTGACTAATGTTTTACGCCTTATATTCTTCAGGCAACCCATCAAATAGTGTATCTACCCGAAAGCCATGTTTAAAGAATGTGGCAACCCAACGGACGAATTTGAAGAGAGAACCAAGTGGGCTCGAAAATTACGATTCGAGATGACCTTACGTTGTTATGATAACAGCGTAAGACATCTAAAATTATCAAAATTATTAAAACTATCAAAAATAGTTCTGCAATGGTAGTTATTGAAGTAATGGTAACGTTCTTAAAGTAATGTCGTGACTTTAAATTTGTTGTATTGTTAAATATACATTAATTCTTAAGAATGTCCTGATGAGTAATTAGCAATGTAAAAATATATATCCACTATGAAAAGTGACGTGGTAATATCTCAGCTCAGCAAATGATCATGCCTAATTACCTTTAAAAAAAACGAACGAAGGCAAAGTTGTAGTCATGAGCATGTGACGAGCATGTGAAACGCCATGCGTTGCGTCAGATCACAGATTTTTCTTTTAGTCAATAATGCATTTGTGGCCTTCTAATTCGCGGAACTTCCCCCGTTTATAGATGACAGTTATCCCAAACACTGGCTGACCGAGCGCACTGCAATAACAGAGATGCACGGAAATGTTTAGAGTGTATGTCATAAGGAACGGCCGGGCAGCGTGCATGCGTTTAACTCTCAATTAGCTTATCTCACAAAAAAATGTAAGAATGGAAACATAAATCGGCTTAGAGTTCCGTTGTTCTCCGTTCCCAAGATAGTTCAGGGTTTGGCTGCAGACTTCACTGCAATCTGATTTTCGGCGTTCCGTTCGAGTCATAGCTCATGAGTTCAAATGTACTCCGAGTGTATTTACTATCTGAAGTTCATGTCTTCGTGCTAAAGAAAACGGTTCCTCTCTCTTAATACTAATAAGGACACTCTGTAGATTCTGCGGAAGAAACGACCATGAGCACGTAAAGATACAAGAAAGGCTTTCCGAGTCACACGAATTTGTGGTGTGGGGTGGTGGTGGGGGAAGGGGGGGCATCCACAAGGGAGGGGAGGGGAGCTTGTAGTGGGGGAAGCCTGCTTTTTAGTTTTCTTTTGTCTTTCGCAGAGGCACGATGACGCATTATGAGCATAACGACGTCCAAGATTGCGTGTAAGAAATCAACCCATACAAAGATGATTTATGCACTCGCAAGGAAGAAAACCCTGGGTTGTTATTGACTGTTTCTACAACACGTCGCGCCATACTCCTTGGGGTGGACCATTCATGGCAAGTTAGCATCCTTTCGTTCTACGATTTCCTGACTTTGATCACAACTAATATCGCGAATGATGGACGATCCCAGCTAGTGTAAATATAATCGACCAATTTCTAGTATTCTAGCTCTTGTTAACCAATTTTTAACCTGTCGCTAGATAAACCTAGCTCCTGGTAACAGATTTGAGGGATAATGAAGCACAAAGTCGCTTGAGCATACAAACGTTTTACATGAAGATTCTGGGATCGTATGAGAAACTGCACACATCGGATCGAGACTTCAACAGAGGTATGCACATCCAGCCGACATTGCGCAAGAATTTCATAGTACGCTCTTACTAGGTTATTGTGCCAAAGATTAAATTCTAATCAAGCAATAAAAAAACACGTACTGCGGGAATAAAAATAGAAAAGACGTGCGTGTCGTTCGCGCGCCAACGTAAGTTGGGTTGCGTAAGAAATACCTGAGCGGAGGGCGAAATTTTACAGGCACCTGGGGCAATACCGTTATTGTGAAAGCAAAGGGTGAGGGGATAGTGTCTTGGAAGTAACCTAAGGACCAACAGCGAAGCCTGGTTTGAAGGAAGGGGAGAAGGAGCAATGAGATGGGTGTGACATGAGTGTGCCTTGGTTTCCCAAACACCAGCGCCCTTTCAGATAGTCACGAACTCAAGTGACGTAAATCGAACTTAAAAAAACGAAACAAACAAAAAACATTTGGATGCGAATCACAGCATCTAGAGGATCTCAAAAGCAACTTGTCTTAGACGCGTGAGGCTCCTCTTGAGGTTGCTTAATTTTTTCACCCGACTCATCGACGGCACGTTCGGGTCTCCTCCAATCAGAACGATAGAACAAGAAAGACTTTTTTCTTTGCCGTGTTGCTTCCCTGATACAAGCCAGCTGCGGTGAGCACAGCCGGATTTCTCCTCTATACTTTAATATCACGTGTTCCTTCATAACCTGACAAAACGCTATGAAACCATAGATAACGAAATTGTGTTTCTTTCTGGCAATTTAGTGCCATGAAAATTTAAAAAAAAGTCAGGGTATAACCAAACTCAATACTCATTAGCCAGAGTCTGGGTATTTTGGCCATAAATTTCCAAACAGGTGCAAGAGCAGAGCCTAACTGCCGGGTTGTTCGATAGTCACCTAATTTGTTTTGCCTTCAGTTCTCGAGCAAATGCAAAATATTGGCATCACTTCTTGTTGTGCGGTTTTCGCCTGGTATCTTTGGACCTACATTGCTAAACAAGGGCCAGAGTTAGGTCTTACTGGCGGGTTATTCGCTTGTCGTCTGGAGTCCTTGGGACAGAAATACCGAGAAAATGGAGCAGAAGGTTACTAAGCGTTTAGGACCCTGGGACTGATAAACTTGGGTAAGGTTAGGCTTTCTCTGGAATGTTGCCTTAGCTTGTATCATCAATCAGTTCAGTAAACGTGGAACCCGAACTGTGACACGCCCTGTCATGCAGTCTTAGTGGCAGAAAGGCGTAGACTCCTCTTGCCACCAAAACTGAATTATCAGGGATGCGGTAAGCCTTTGTACCTTTTTAATGACTGAACCGACTAAGGAAAGGTACAGAGCTGGTGACTCGACTACATCGAAATGCTATGCACACTGAGGTTCTCATTGGAATCTGCCCTGTGATACCGCCGTTTCCTTATTGTAATTCAATTCACTTTAGTTCAATAGTTTTTTCGGTGCCCATGACTACCCTTGTCTTGACAATGATGCACAGAAATGGTAAGCTAAAAAGTAGTAAATAATAGAACAAAGTCTGAAAACAAATATATCAACATTCCATTCACTTCTGGAACCATACAAACGGTGCAAATATGCCACTTTGTTTGACCCAAAATAATATAACTAACCAAGCATGTTGAAATGTTTCTCATTGGCATTAGAAGCACATAAATGCATGGCTCATCTGAGAACAGTGCAGTCGAGTTTACGACATGTACAGAAATAGAATGCCTCTTTTTCAGTGAATAGTTTTTCTTGTAGAGCAATACAGTGTAAACCGCACTTTAAATTATTGTCCAGTTGTGGCGACATCACCTGACAACCGCAAACAAATGACGCATACGAAACTATTGTTTGTGATGGCCGCAGTCTGTTATTTCCAAGTACTGACCATCCTATAGCAAACCATTTATCCACTTTTTGTTAGAGTGTTGCATAGCCCGTTAATGAAATGCATGTTCCAAACGTGCTAAACAACAACAAAAAATGTATATGGCTTTTTATTTACTTTCGGCAGGTGCAGGAACATGAAGTACCTCCTGACCTTCGTCGTCGCAGCTTGGATACTTCACGGGCCATCTTCGTTCGTCACAGGGTCAACGAGTTCAACAAATACTAGCGAAGCTGAAGAAGCAATCATTTCCCGTTTTAACTGCAGCGGCAATGCAATTTCGGAAGAACCTCCCGAATTCACCTGTTCTAACGTGACGAACTGCGCGATTTACCAAGATTGCTGCTACGACGCGAAGCCAAATATTACAAAAGCACGAGTAAAAGCGCCATCCTGTGTTCCCGTGTTTTTCGACGACGAGACAGTACAAGACATCGCGGTAATCGCAGACTGCAATGCTACATGGCCAGATGACGAAATTAGAGGCGGCTGCGAAAATACGACGACTCACAACGAAACTTTCATCGCATCTTCGCCACTAGCTTATCCGGTTTTACGTACCGCAACGGATTTTGTGCTCTCTGCAACTACGACACAAAAAACTTGTCGTACTGGAGGTCACAAGCACGGATAACGCAACGCTCTACTTCAAACCACGGCACAACGAGTTCAAGACTGATGTAAGACGGTGCGACTATAAACGAGTCTTTAACAGCACGTGTTCAAGTAATTCGACTGAGAAACAACGTGAGAACTGCGAGACGTATTTCGAACCCGTGCTTCAGAGTGAAACCCAAACGATCTACAAGAATGTGTACTGTGCCTTGTGCAGTGAAGTGAACATCTCTTCTCTCGCGTGTCTGCAAGACGACAAGATGATCAGAATAGCTTTGTCGAACACGACAACTGAGACAGCCAAACGTTTACGTTTTGCTGTCGAAAATGGGACTGTCTCTAAACGTGATGCTTGCTTCTCGTGGTACGAAGATAAGTGCTATATTAAAAGCGACGACTACCGGTATTCGAACGACACGCCATCCAACAAGACCAAGGCAGCCGCCAGCGGGGACGAGTCCTACACGTACACGTTCCAGAACTACCTGGTCATGGTATGCATCAGCATCTCCCTGTTCTTTCTTCTTCTCAAGGCCGTCACATACGTTTTCTTCGGAGCTTCCAGAAGCTTCGCCTCCAGATGCAACCTGTGCTTATCTGGTACCCTCTTCGCCACTCAACTTGTCTACATCCTGTCCAGCTATCTGGACGTGTCCGATGACGTGTGCGTGGCGTCTTCCGTGATGCTTCACTACGGCTTTATCGCGACCTTCTCCTGGACCAGCGTCCTGTCCTTCGACATGTGGAGGAACATAGCCTCGATGCGGATAGCCACAAGACACGACCGTACGTTCGTCATTTATTGCTTCATCGCCTGGGGTGCACCGTTAGTGCTCATCGCCATCTGTTCGGCGCTCAACTGGGGAGCTCCATGGTCTCCTTTGTCACCAGCCTACGGACAGTACTACTGCTTTTCGGGAAGTACCGCGCTTACGTGTCCTTCTTTTTGGTGCCGATGGGAGTGCTTCTTTTGCTTGACCTGGGTCTATACATCCATATCATCATCTACGTTCGAAGATCATCGCACCTCCGGGGCTCCAAGAGTGGCCATCAGCCATCCGACGTGGCGCTCTTCTTCAAGCTCGCACTGATCATGGGGGCCACTTGGTTCTTGGGCCTCTTGACCTTTCTTAACTCCACGGTCATCCAGGTCCTCACGAGCATCTTCACTGGACTTCAGGGCGTCTACCTCTTCTTCGGATTCAAGGACTACCAATATTTTTGCTCTGGTACGAAGGCAAAGAGAAAAGAGAAGGAAAAGCTGAGGTCTTCTAATAACTCGAACACGTCAAATCTTTCGAACAGTACAGAGCTGGAATCTGTGAGTGGAGCGCCCGTTGGGAGCACCGCTACTGTGAACAAGTCGACCAATTCGGTGTGAGCGCTAGGCCGCTCATGTGCTGTCGGTATGTCGCTGAAGGTGCTGGACTTGGTGACAAAGCAACAAACATGTACATACCTCGTTGAAGTGAGCGATCGCGGAACAGTAAAAAATACTTTCGACGTGAAGACAGTTGCTCCCTTGAGTGTTCTTGCGATTTTGAATGCATCTAATGATGTTGTTTAGATAGTGGTTTTATTGGCGTATTGAATATTTAGCATTGTGGTCAGCCGCTACTGTAGACCTCGTCCCTGCCGAAAGATCATGCAGGAATGGACCAATCTGAGGTCAGGCGCCATATAGCGCTGTTGTGACAATGGACGATGCATGTCTGGTATTGAATGGTGTCGAAACTATGTATAGTTCGGTCTAAACAATGATCATACCTGTAAACCTATCATATCCTATTTCCCAAAGGTTATTTTGTCACGGGCAGCTTAAAG
Source organism: Ixodes ricinus (assembly GCA_037355805.1). Lineage (NCBI taxonomy): Eukaryota > Metazoa > Arthropoda > Arachnida > Ixodida > Ixodidae > Ixodes > Ixodes ricinus. The sequence goes on from JAZHYW010004258.1 coordinate 31,658, forward strand.
GAGCTGTGCAACAGTTTCAGTGCTTTGTTTAAATATTTTGGGAGTTGGTGTCTCGACCTTTCTGAAGTGAAGAACAAAAAACCGCTTTTGCCTTCATGCCCTAGTTTTTATTTTAAAAATGGACAAAGATTGAGGTTTTCGGCAACATTCAACTCCTTCACCATCTTCCGAGTCACGTGCGCTGTGACGTCAATGGGGGTTGAGCGGGGTTCCGGTGAAGGTCTCTCTCTAAAGCCATCAGTGAGCAGCGAGAACTCATCCGCTCGCGACCGCGTGACCACGTGCTGGCGGGCGCAGCGCGAACAATATGGTGAAAGGAGGAAAGTCTCATCCGGGTTCGGCCATACCCGTCCGGCTCTGTCCCCCACCCCCTCCGGCTTCTGGCGGCTGTTCGCGATAGCAGATAGAGCTGACGGTTTTGTGGACCTCAGGATAGATGGCGCCACTGAAACTCCGTATAATAAAAGTTTTGTCGATGGTAACAGGTATTGGACGTATTTAAATTTATGTTGGAGTGACAAGATTTATAGAAAAGTTACCTTTTATCGAGCAGGTATTCGCAAACGTGCTATCTTTCTACAAGACCCCCATTGACGTCACGCCGCGTGTTTCTCATGGCCGCCGCTCGCGGCTGCAGGTCGGGGAATATTCTAATTTTTGCCTCGCGATTACGCGGCGGAATCGCAACATTTCGAAGGAAGGAGGTGTGTTTTCTGTCCTTTGTGACAAGGTGAATAATGTCAAAACTAGAAGATTCCAATTCTTTCAACGTTAAAATCGTTGCACAGCTCCTTTAAGGAACCCAAGGCCTGGATTGCTTTATTCAACTTTTTATTTCGAGATTCAATTGTCGGCGTTCTTACCGTATTATGCCACACTCATTGACCGCCAACCGTTAATAAGATGCTCGACATCTCAGCCCCTACGTTTCTTAACTTATCGGTGACTATAGTGACTTGACAGTGGGTGCCATAGATTCCCATAGAAGCGACTTGTATCTTGTCGTATGGATTATTTGCCGTCGATGTAACACCGACTGATAAGAAGTTTGAGCGCAGTATGGGGCACACTCTGCGTTCCTATCACTCTGATAAACGTAACCTTAAGGTTGGTATCCACCAGTGAGTTTAAAACGAGCACATTCAATATATCTTAGGCTTCGTATAGCTTTATCGTCGTGTAGTTATCAACTGCATTGCTTGTGCAACTTGTATTATACATTGGCATTATCATTGTGGCAACCAAAATAACTTTTATGCTACGGGTTTAGTTATTTACAATGAATTGCATTTTATACGGGGCGATATAAGTCGAGATGTGTTTATATGTGCTAAGCACACTATGTAGTGCTCCGGGGACTGTTGGTAGCAGTCATGTGTACATAGTTTCAAATTGTACATTGTCCTGTCATCATTTTCACTCATTGCAAATTGTTTGCGTTGTAGAATACCGCTGTACATTTTATGACTTTTAACTCTTGATATCTTTACGGTTTGAACAAATATCCCAGACCATCACTTTCATTATTGGATCATTTTCTTCAGGGATTAATATCGTTATACTTGTCCAGCTCGATCGCTGCGCCTTTGCATTTATTGCATTAAGATTATACCCTTAAAATGCTGGCCGTTCATCCTTGTTGGTGTTAGACTGGTGGTAGTTGTGAAAACCCGTTAGCTCTACTGACGTCTAACTCGTGGTTAGCTCAGTGGGTAGAGCGCTCCTCTGGAAATGCAGAGGCCCCTTGTTAGGTACCAGGACCAGGCGGATTTGTTCAGTCGCGCACCTCAGCTGCGTTTGGGGATTTGTGTTGTCCTTTGTTACCCTTCTCCAGGGATTATTATCTTTATGGCAATGTGTAGTTTGATTGTTGAGCCCTAATATGTTTTGGGACTCAGCAATGGCTGGACGTACTCCAAAGATAGCAGTGATTGTTTCCCTATGTGTTCTGCGTGGAAATAGAGCTGTGTCAGCCTTTAAGCGGCAGTCACGCAGCTCATAGATCATACAAAAAAGACACGGCGTTGGCATGTAGACATAATGACATTTGCGGACACGGCTCAAGCATATTCGAATCATGTTTGCTTAATACAATATCTATTCTTTGAACATGCCTGCAGGCTGTTTGAGTATCAATTTTCTGACAGGGCCGTCATACAAGGAAGAAGCACGCCTCAGCCACTTTCTGCAGACTGTCTTCAGTACGATGTAACGGCAGTGTGAACGCAGCTTGAGACGTTTATGCTCCGCAATCGCTTTCAGCGTGGTGTATGGACACTGCAACATGGCTCCTCTGTCTATGATTTACATATCTGTCGGTCTGCTCCTGACTAAAGCTCAAACTTACATATGTATATCTATCATTGCATTCTCTCACCCTGGTCTGGCAGTATCAGTATGCGCTCTAGTGGCCAAGAATCTTTCCGGGGAGGCGGGGGGGGGGGGGGGCTAACGCGCATCTCGTACAAAGGCCCCATGGGGCCTTTGTACAAGATGCAGGTTAGGTCTTGGAGTTGTGTGAAGGTGTTGTGCGCTGGGTCCGACCTTGGGGGTTGTGACAATGGGGCTTTGTTTGTAATGCTGTGTAAGAACTGAGTTCGCTGGTTTGAAATGAGGTCAAGACGAGATGCACCCTGGCTGAAAGTCCTAGGGACGTGTGCAGTTTTCGGGAGACGTGTGGGAGAGATGGTATATAAACGACTGTGCCAATAAAGGTTTGTAGCTGCGTTCGGGACGTTTTGTGTGTTGTCCCCTTTTTCGTCCGTCGTCTCCGGTTTTTCAAAAATGTGTAACATCAACCAGCTCGCCTGCCTACTCCCTCTATCTTCAAACAAACAGATTGCACTATTACCACAGGCCCGGTAGCGCATCGTCTACCAGGACGTAGACTGAACTCTCCAGACGCTGCTTTGGTGTCCATTTTGAGAATTCTCAGGCACCCAAGTTTTTCTAAAATAAGAAGTCCGCAGCTACACCGCCAAACAATTGACTACCAGTCGTCGCCCAACCCAACAAAGGACAACACAATCAGGAATAGAGTGAACCGGAATGGGGGACACTCATATTCTACACAAAGAAAAAGGGACAGGTGGGATACTGGTACAGACCTTAGATATTAAGGTTCTGGTTTGAAACTCCCAGCGTTCTGGCTGTTCCGCTTCGGTATTCTGTTCTTTTACTGTATGAGCATATCTCAAAGGCTTCACAATGAAATTGTCTTTGTGCGTTTTGCACTTCTATAAAACATACGAAAGAAGGGTCACTATTGTAGGATTTTCATCCTACCGCAGCTTTTCTTTAGAAAAATTCACAAGTGTCATAATGAACACAAAATGTGGCGCATCTGGCGGTTGGAAAAGAGATTTTAACGTGCTTTTTATGTGTCTAAGAAGTTGTCAATAAAGAGGCTTTCAAATCATTGCTTTTCGTCTTGACTACTTGGCTATATATATATATATATTTTTTACGGCTTTGGCTATATTTGGGCTATACGTCCGAACCGTTGGCGGGTTTTTGGTGGTGCTATATCTGGCAGCCCTGTGTAGTTACAGAACGCACACTTTCGAAGCGCCCTACTCTCCAACCCGCAGTTTTATCAGCTTACAGAGGCCTCCAGGAGGCGCAGCGGACACGCTCTCTGCTGTTCGCATTTGATTCGAATACGATAGTACTACTTACACCATGTATTGCGATCACGGAAAAACGTTGCTTCATAATATATTTCATTTTAGCTATTACTTCGTTCACTGATTTAATGATAATCCGTTTTGCCGGAATGAGGAATAGTTCTGCATCTTTCCAGTATTCTAAGTTTGTCTACACTGTTTATTCACCAAAATATATGAGATGCGAGAACAGAAGCTCTGTTTTCTTGCAGATAACAGGACATTTTCTAGAGTGCTTATTTAAACAAAAGTCACATTTTTAGTGTAATACAACCTTGTGTTTTGTTTACCGATAATACAAGTGTATTTAGGCTGTTTATTTACCAAAAGCTGGTGTTCTTCACGAATAACATAAGCCATGTTTTTTTAACCGGTGAGCTTGTCTGTATTTTAATTTAACAGAATTATTTCCTTATTTTGACTGAAATTTTTCGGATAATTGCTGTTATAGTACAAACATTTTTTTTTCAGTGTAGATTATTGGGTTGCACACCCTGCAATACAAGTTGAGCATATAGTTTCGTTTTCATCTGCCGTTTATCAGTAGTGCCCGCGTGTTCTCACAAAACGGTGACCAAGGAGCGCGAACTTCCGCGTCCAGAGTTGCGTGCTTGATGTTATCTGAAACGTAAACTGTGCGTTTCAAATAACGTTGCAGACAGCGTTGCGTGGTCAACGTTATCTGGAAAAGAAAAAGGAAACACGGTACTTCATTGCATAGTTTCGTTTTGCACGTAATGGGCAGAACAAAACTACGCTCATGACGGGCATAGTTTCGTTTTGCCTACTATGTAGTGGCATTGCCTCCTCTATACTCACAAAGCCTGGCAGTTTGATGAAGGAGCCATGCAGAGTGCCGGTAGCAGATTTGAGCGCGAGGATCTGGCAGCACAGAGCATTTCTCGGGGAGCCTGTAGTCAGCGCACAGCTTTTGCAGCGGCGAGGACCCAAAACATGGTTTTCAAACCCGACGAGAAAAGAAGCGGTAGCCCGAGGAACGCGAGAAGGCACGAGCGGACATTCCATCGCTCGGGAGAAGTGTATTTGGGCGTCTCGCCGCAGCGGGGCGCCTGCTACATCGACTCCTGTCTGCCGCTCTACCTTTTCACTTCGGCGGCCGCGTCTCGTGGCAATTTGCCAGGCTTTGTTAGTATATAGGAGGCTATGGTAGTGGGCAAAACGCAACTTTGCCACTACATTGAAGTACTGGAATAAAAGTGTTTGTTATATTTGACGTCTCGGCCCGTATTGCGAGGGAGTCCACTCCAGTGAGCTGCTGAGTATGAAGAGCATTATTCCCACGAAATCTGCGTACGGCCGAGCCTGCTCAGGTCAAGGGCTGTTCGAGGCATCCGGGGTTCTACCGTTTCGTCAAAACTCGTTTTGTGGAATCACGTTCCGTTGACAACTTTTCATGGACACACGTTTCATAGACACACGTTTCGTCGATACGAACGTTTCATCGACACTCGTTACGCGAATTGCATGCTGTAGGGACATGTCGTCACGCCTGTATCACTGGGGTGCGTATGGTCGTCACTTTGTTGCCGCAAAGTGCAACACGCGTTACTGGTAACGCTTAAGTACAGGTCCGCTGGCCACCTAATCGTCTCGGGTTTGTACTCTTTGAACGGAAAACGAATCACCGACTGCCAGCCGATCGCTGAGGCAGCGCTTGTCTCCTCACTGATTGGGAACATATGCCAGCCGAACGTCTCACTCGAATATACACCCGAATTGCTCTGAGTTACTCACCGGGTCCTGGGATGGATGCTATTCTGGCCACTAGTGTGGCTTGGATATGAATATTTACCTGATATTAATATTTAACTTAACACTGTATGCAGGCTTACAGATAACTGAAATTGTGTAATGCGGAGTAAATTTTAGTTTACTCCGCAACAAAGCTTGCCGTTTTACAACGCAGATCTGACAAAGCTCAATCTCTATTTCCGGTTATATAAAAAAAACACTAAATATTATGTTTTTTTTAAATAAAACACTATTACACCTTGCTACCAATAAAGAATGAAGCAAATAAAAATGGGGTCTTTGAGAAAATCGCTTTCGAATTCGCTATAGATTTTTCAAGCTTTTGTTGATTCGGGTGGATGTAACATACTTTATTTTTTACATATAACATTGAATGTGCATGCAATAGAAAGAGCTAAGTTCGAGCTTTTTAATGATATCCAGGTCATTCAAATATCTTGAAAAGGTCAAACGTAAGAACTTTCCAAACTTTGATAAAATGCATCGAAGAGACAATATTCAGCAAATTCAGCGAAAACGAAAAAAACAAAAACGAGGACAAGAAGATGGCACAAACACGGCGCTGAATCTGAAGCGCCCTGTTTGTGTCCCCTTCTTGTCCTCCTCTTGTGCACTGAATTTGATGTCAATGATTACCAACTAGCCCAATTATTAACCCCAGTGGAAATTATTCCAGTTTTGTTTTCTAAATTATTATAAAATACGAGATTCCTTTCAATTAATTAAGCATAATTCATTTTATTTTGAGGGTATCACGGAAGAGTCCTAGTGCAGTAGTTTGTGAAGTGACTCAATACCGAGGTGTCAAACCTATGTGCAAACAGGTTGAAAAAACGCCATTTTTCGTTTGGGCAGCTTCGAAAACATGTTTTGTTGGTCAACATCAAATATTCTATTTCTAAACCGTGCCTGTAGGAGATGAAAAACCCGGATATTTTTGAAGTAGAGCGGATCATGTAAGTACGTTTGTAGCCATCTTTAAATTAAAAATTATATGCAAGAAGCCTTTTTTTAGACTGGATCATGTGGCTGCCATTTTCTTGGAGGCTTTCAAAGATTATCTCCAGAGCAGCTTAAAGCAATTTTAGTTAATGTAGATGCACGTATAAAACGTTTAATTATAACTTGAACCTAGGACAGAATAAAGGCAAACATTTAAACATTTTGTAGTCATATTTTTTTTTGTTTTGCTGTATCGTTGCAGCATAATTAAGTCCAACTTGATGAGCGATTGTATTGGCGTCATTTTGTATTAAGCATTTCGCCGCGTCCAATTCTTAGTTTCCCCAAATTTTCAATCAATTAAAAGGGTAAATTCTGTCGTAATGTCTTTAATAATGTCGGTTCTATTCAAATCACGCTGTTTTTATGTAAACGTAAATGCTGCCATAATAAAAACAATCAATGTTAGCGGCATTTCACTTGAAAAATATACGAGGGGGGACGCAAAAGTAACCGGAATGAATTTCTGGAGGGCGGGCCGCTCATAGTACCAGCTTCCACCGCTTGCAGGTCTTTGTGGCACCCCTTCCGAGACAGTTTGTGGACCTGCGTCGTTTCCCCAAGCGCTTCAATATCATTCCTCGTTCTTCGCAATGCCTGACTTCATGAAACAGCGTGGGGCCAGATATTTTACTTTCTTTTAGGACAAACAGCGGCGGAAACACTTTTAATGCTTCAGACAGCTTACAGAAATGTTGCTATGAAGAAATCGCAAGTCTAGAGTGGGTTTCTCGCTTCAAGGCGGGTAAATTTTTCATCGACGACCAACCTAGTTCAGGGCGACCTTCAACCTACTCAACTACTAAAAACATCAAGAAAATTCGGGATTGTGTCTTGGCAGACCGTCCAGGACCAACTGAAGAACTTGCTGAACTGAGTAGAGTGTCTTGGATTTTGTGTCAACGCGTTTTGAACGAAAATTTGAGCCTCGTTTTTTCACTGCTGATCAGAAACATTCCCGAGTGAACGCTTGCCAACAGCTGAAAGAACATCTGGAAATTGACCTAAACTTTTTTTTTCGAAAGTCATTACAGGTGATGAAATCTAGTGCTACGTATATGACCCTGAGTCAAAGCAACAGTCAAGTCAGGGCAAGAGTTGAAGTTCGATACGATTTAAAAAAGCGAGTTAGATTAACTCAGATGTCAAGATGATGTTGATTTGCTTTTTTCTAACTTGATTAAGGGGCATTGTACATTCCGAGTTTGTTCATTCTAGTGAATTTGATAGTCGGATGTCTTACAGGGAATTTCGCGACGCTTCCAGAACTCAACGAGGCACAAACGCTCCGATCTGTAGGAAAGTGGGAGAGTGATGTTTCCATCATGACAATGCCCGAGCACACACTGCGCTGTCAGGCTGGGGAATCGTTTTTGAATAAAGAAGGCATGACACCGCTTCCCTTCTCCCTCCCCTCTTCCCCCTATTCACCGGACCTTACCCCGTACCAGGTACGTAGCCTGGATTTTGTTTCGGGAGGGGGCCCGCCCATGACAAAATGCTGCATGAGGGGGAGGGGGGTGAGGTGGCCCCAGCAAAATGGAAGATTTCGGGGAAGGGGGGGGGGAGAAAGAAGAGGCCCATGCCCCGCCCCCCCTTCCCCCCCCCCCCCGGCTAGGTGCCTGCCCCGTAAGACTTTTTACTGTCCGCCTGTATGAAAAAAATTCTGAAAGGAAAACGTTCTGTGGGTGTGGAAGAGGTCAAATAGAAAAACGAGGCAGGAAATGAGAGTCATTACTGTGTATGAGTTCTGGAATTGTTTGGAAAAGTGAAAAACACGTTTGGACCGATGCATTCACTCAAATAGGGACTACATTGAGCATGACTAAAAATTGTAAAAAGAACAAAAAATGTAGATAGTTCAGCGTTAATGCGAATAATGCGATAGCAATATTCAGCTATTCATTACAGAAGTCTTTCTATGTGGCATCTAATCTAGTAAGCATAATGGGAAGAAGGGAGGGAGATCTCTGGATTCCTCCTAACCTCCTTCAATTTTGGTTCCCCGCTGAAAATTGACGTCAAAGGACCTATACAACAATTCAGTGTCCCCCCTCAATTCAGCGCAAAATTCTATGTCACGTGGCCTGACGTCACGGACCTACAAACCAATTAAGTTTCCCCGCTAAATTTTAGAAGAAAATTGACATCACATGACCTATATATCAAATCAGTTTCCCAGCTAAATTTAGCGGAAAGATTAACGTCACGTGATCCCACATCAACCTTTAGGACTCTAGGTCGCAGAGGTTGTCCTAGAGGTCGTTCTTAAAGTCGTCCTTGACGTCGCCTCTTGAGGTCGTCCTAGACGTCGTCCACCAGGGCGGCGTCTATTGCCTCGTGAAAAAGAAGGGGGTAAACATGACGAATGCTATCTCCATTCATATAGACAACCAACAATAGTGGTTTCGGCAGCCATTTCGTTTATTTCAAAGCTCCGGTTTTTTTCTTTGGGCCCCCCTCGTATGAGGTGAATAACATTGAGGATTGGGCTAGTTGGTTTATTCTTATGACTCGAATATAACAAGAAAGCGAATTCAACGCACCTCCCTTCTGTAATGCCTCACATAGAGACCTTTAAGTCAATAAAATAAAATTAAACTATTTTTCAAATGTTTTATTAACTTTTATTTTCTTACCTTATTAGTGACTTTTCTTATCTATATTAAAGTCTTACCCACCTGTGTTTCTTCCTGAGTTCGAACTTATGCAGATAGCTGCGTCATTTATTGGAACACTTCCAGCGACAGCCAAACCCTTCAATCAGTTCTTGACGCAATAAGAGAGTGGTGTTCCACCTGGCTAGTGGCGCTACAGCTCTCTAAAACAAATAGTATGTCAGTGACTATTTCCTCTACTCCCATTATAACTTCATACTTTCTAAATAACAGTGCGGCCGAAGTCACTTCTACTTATATGAATCTAGGTAATAATTTCCAGGCTGATTTAAAATGACACTACCACATTAATCTCGCTCTTTCATCTGCTAACCGTTCACTTGGACTCTACCGGCGCAACCTCAAACATGCTCCTGCTCACTTAAGATAACTTCCCTAGATTATACTAATTCAGCCCAAAAATTGAATATGATTTGGCTATTTGAAATTCTAACCAGTCCTATATAATAAATAACATTGAATCCCCGCAAAAGATGCTGTTCGTGTCATTGTTTCATAGTATTCATAGTTTTCCAGTGGAGCAGAATTACGAAATTGTTCCCTATTGCACTCGTTATCAGATCGGCGGAAACTCGCTCGTCTAACACTGTTCGACAAACTTTACCATCATGGCTTGCTTCACAATTATTTCTTTCAGGCACCTCAAGTTATTTTTCCACGCCGGGATCACTCATATGAAGTTGAGCGTACTACATGCAACTCATCTCTTTATGCACAATCATATTTTACCACGAAGTATAATACATTTGAATGAACTGCAAGCACACATAGCGACTGAAGACGATCTAACAAAATTTCAAGAACTCGTGTGCATTGACAACATCTATACTCGTTTTCACATCGAGAACCGTCGTAAAAAAAGTCTGGCGGAGTATTAGTAATGTCGCACTTTATGTAGAGAATTAAGGTATACCTAGGCGCATTCTAGATCAGATTTATGTTATCTTATCAAGACGTAGACGTTTCAAACGCCGAAAGCATCGCTACTTGGTCTGACAACCAAATATCGTAAAAAGTAAATCGAGCCACGTATAAACAATAAGGTATTCTGAAAAAAGAAAGAAACGAAAGCAAAAAAACTGATTTGTATTTTCGCCGGCAATGGCGGGGAGTTGGCAGGGACAATAAGCATGCTGCCTGACGGGGTCCTTTGGCCTACAGTCCAAGGTAGTGTACGTATGCACTTCTTAATATTGTGGCAAATGCTGAAGTAAGGAAGTGAGCAACAAACAAAAACGGCAAAAGAAAAAAAATAAATAAATACATATATATATATATATATATATATATATATATATATATATATATATAATATTTTATAATTAGCCGGAAAAAAATTTCAGTCCTTAGCTGGCGCGTCATATTGAACAAATATATAAATGAGCTCGAGAAGGGTAAGCAAATGTAGTTATAACACGAAATACGTACACATATTGCCTACAGAGTGAGAGAAAGAAACACACTAAAAATAAAGAAAAACGAAAATAAATATGATGAAAACAAAACAGCGCAAAGACAAGGACGAAGTAGAAGAAACAACAGGACACAGCGTCTAAGTACGCCCCAACAACAGTCGGTTTCCCAACCCCCTCCCCAAAACGCATACTACTACTGTCCTGTGGTTTCTTCTACCTCGTCCTTGCCTTTGCGCCGTTTTGTTTTTATCATGTCTACTTACCCAACTAGCCGAAACTTGTACGAAAAGAAATAGCTTGAAATATTAATATTTAATATACATCCGTTCCTTAGCTTTTAGAAAATTCACTATTATAAAAAAATATATCATGCCCGCGGAGGACGTTCGACAAATGCGGAAGGATTGATATCAAAACGAGAAGCGGAACTGGGGAGGCCTCCCCGTTGATAAGTGTGCCGCTGTCTTGCAACCTCTTAGGATCGGACTACGCTTTGATATGAGGAGCTCGGGACGATATAAAATCGCCCGAAGTCTTCTCTGAAAGCTCAGAGGGAGCCAGGTCTCCGTTTGGACAACCGGTCCTTTCCCGCATTTGGCATCCTTGCACGGTGAGCACCGAACGCATTTCCTTGTCGCATTTTAGTTAAGGCGCCGATAAACTGGGGAGAGCTAAAGCCGAGAGCGCGTGTTGGGGACATCAGAATGCCGAGCTCTTATTGGAATGATTAGAGGGTAGAGCTAAAGCTATAGCTGCCTTTGTCTGCACTGCATTCGTCGAACGCGTTTGAACGCAGAACGCCAGCGTCCGGTGTTTGGCTCTCGCATTCGGACGCTTTTGAGAAGTGCAGTAGAGACAAAGGCAGCTATAGCTTTAGCTCTACCCACTAATCAGTCCAATCAGAGCTCGGCATTCTGACGTTCCCTCTAATGTCCTCTCCCTCAGTTCTGCGGCGAATACAATCTAAAAAACAGAAAGCAGGTGCGCCTACTTTTTGCAAAGGCACTTTAGAGAGCTAATTGCTGCAACACGCGGAAAGTGCTCAGCGAATGACGTCGCTGAAAATATGCTTAGACCTTAAAAAGGACAGTCCGCGATGTTACACGGAGCATAAGGTTTCACTATGCTTAATGTCAAAGCGCAAAGTGTAGTTTTTTTTAAAACTGTTTACGCGTATTTTTTTGCCTTATCGCACGGTGTGCTATCTCCGTATAATGCATCGATTCTCTCACAAGAGCTTTGTAAAAAGATAAACGCTCTAGTTGTTTTTTGTTTCGTCTATAATTGTAATGTTGAAGCTGGGGTTGAGTATATTCACAGGCACGGACGTTAAATATTTTCTTTAACCTTTTCGTACTTATGCTCATCGTTTTGTAGTGAGGGTAAAAATATTTTACCTGTCACTCACTGTCCAGGCTGCTTCTATTTTGTTCCTGTATGTTTTTTTCTTTTTGTTTTTTAACTCGCCTTCCCGTTTCTTTTTTAGGCATTCGGACGCTTTTGAAAAACAAAATGTTGCGGTTGGTGATCTTGTCTTCTCGCGGCAAGCGCATTTGGTAAGTCAAGATATAACTTCTTGTTTCATCGAACAAAAAATAAACGAAAATGAGGTTTTCGTTGCTCAAATTTCCTAGCCAGTTCTACCTGACCGATATCCAACAGAACACCGCACAGTGTTTCTAGGAAAACCTTTTGGTACGTGTCAAGAACACATTTCCGAAATTCGGCTTTCAATGGTATTCTCAAATACTGATGCTAATAGAACGTCTAGTCGTCTAGTCATTAGGCTTAGCTACAGAGAGTTTAAGAAACGACGGGAGCCTCGATTCCCTAACATCTTAAGATCACTCAACGGCCAGTGAGGTTGCGCAATTAGCGGATCGACTCTGGCATTACCCACAACCTGCACTTATTAAGCTGTCTGTGACTCTAAGTAAAAGGTGTTGAAAAATAAAAAAATACAGGGTCTATTTCACCTCGAAATTAACTATGCATCTCCGAACGCTCATGCTGCGTCCAACTGCAATGCTAACGGTCCGACACATGATACAAAGTTTCACGACTAACCGATATCTCATTCAAAAGTTGATAGTGATTTTCTGAAATTTTCAATGGGAAATGTCGGCCAACGGATACATGGAGATGAATGGCGCTCTGTTGGAAAATGGGGAAAAAACGGCTCCGTTTCCACATTACTTTTTTTTAATTTTTTCAAGGAAAATTACCTAACTTTTAGTTATGTGAGCGGCTACTTCTGAAACTTTGACGTCTGGTTCGAAGTTGCAGCGCTACATTTGAACGGAGAACGAGCGTTCGTCGTTGCGTAGTTTGCTCTTGCGGTAAAAAAAAATGTGAACTTTGTAATTTTTTGCTTGGTTCACGACGTAGATTAATAAACAAAAGTTGGAACACTTTAATATCCTAGCGTTCTTAAGAGTCATTAAGCCAACGACAGTTGACTGACTCAAGATCGGCCGGAGTTACACGGCGGCGCCAACTGCCATTGAGCCGCTAACGATCATTGAGTTCAACTAAGCTGGCCTACCTCAGTTAACTGATGGGGGCTCGCTCCAGTAGAGCTAAAGATGGCGGCGTCCGCCACAAACATTCCTAAACGAACATTCATTCAAGAACATAGTAACTTGTCTTCACAGACTGTGGTGAAGGATGCTTTTTGTTTCTCTAGGCAATGGAGCGGCCGTGAATAACTTCAACGACCATCTTGACGAGGCCGTTGGCTGGCATCTACCGTCTGTCATTGGGAACGGATATTCGCTTCATCTGGAGGCGCGCATTCCCTGTCCACAGCTTCACGGTAACGAGAGTTTATTTCTTGTACAGCGGACAAAAGATAGGCTGCTCTAACTTGCAGCGACCCTGTGCCGGTTTGCTGGTGAATGCGGGTGCCTCACCCAGCGGTTAAAATAGCCGCTAAAGAGAGGTTGAGGTCACATGCCTGGCCTAGAGTCACTAAATAAAGCTACGCTTTCAGAGTACCGAAACTCCCAAACTACGCGTCTGAAGCACATCAGGCACCGCCATCTTGGGTCCGCGCGCAGTTGGAGGAGTGTCTGTAGCTGAGCCAAGCCGAGCTGTAGCCGTCGCCTGCGCCAGCTGCCGCGGCCGCATCTGTGGCAGCGAATCAAAGTCGTGTTGTTCGTATCTCGACGTAACACGGAAAACGCGCGTGCTGAGCGACGGACTTCAGCGTGCGCATGCGGTAAACAGCAAACAGCAGCAGGCAGAGGACCACTGGACCCAAGATGGTGGCGTTAAAAAAATGCGATGATGATGATACCGACTCACGTGACTGCCGCTGTCCAATGATGCCGCAGCGAACCAGAATACTGTTGAATAGAGCGACGGTATTGTCGGCAAAATGCCAAAGAAAAGGAATGCGGTACTCTGGAAGCGTAGCTTATTTAGTGACTCAGCATGGCCGGCTCCCTGGGAGCAAGAAACTAAAGTTAGCTAACGTTCCAGGCAAATGGCTACCGCAAGTCCGTTTTCGCTTTGAATATTCTAGTTTTCGTTTGCGCGTAAAAAGAGGTTGAAGAGGTTCGATATGATTGATTGATTGATTGAATTTTATTGGCGCAAAAGCGTCTAAGGCTATAGAGTGTTAAAGTCTGCGACAATTTCAAGAAAGGGTTTTTTGAGAAGATATAGAGGGCTCTAGTGGCCAGCTAAAAATAAAAGGATGGATATGAATCTGTATATAAATAATGTGGATGAACATTTTAAAAATTGGAAAGGTAGTTTAATGTCGGTGTAAAAGTCCAGTGCTTTTTAGGAGTTTAAAAACGTATATATGATTTATAAAAGGTTCATCTCCAAGCAGGAGAGCAAGGTGTACAGGCATGTGTGCTGAGTAAAACTGGGCGAAGTAGAATTGGCGGTATTTGTGATATGCGGGGCACTCAAGAAGGATAGGCACCACAGTTAATGGTTCTGGAGAGTGTTCGCATGCAGGTGGATCCTCTCGGCGAAGCAGAGACCCATGTGTTAGATGTCTGTGGCCAATTCTTAACCGACAAAGGACGACCTAGAAACAACGGTCCTTGCGATGGGCACTCGCCCTCGAAATGCAGCCAGCCGATATTATTTGCCTCAGTACGTACTTGGAAGGGGCATGCAAAGTTATTTCGTGAGGAAGTTTGCCCTAAGCGGTAATTAAAGGAAAATACAGGAAGGCTTAGGAGTTTTGAAGGAAATCGGCTGCAACACTATAGGCGCGCTCTCCCACGGAGCCTGTCACGTGACTTCAAAATCCCCAGTAAACAGGCCCAGAAGGGTAGAGCGAAAGCCAGTGGTGAGGTGGGTGCTTTAGCACACTGGAATCAATAACGAGGGTTGAAATTCAATAGGACAAATACTTTCTTGCTTCTAGCACGAACTTAAAGGCTGGTTCACACATTTGCGTTTGAGAGCAGTCGAGTACGTTGTGGTCCCTCGTCGTGACCGCTTACGATGGGACAACAAAGAGGCACACTGGCGCCATCTATCAGGTAGCATTGGACACACTTTTGATATCTTCGCAAGGTGCAAGATGTACAAGTGCAAGGCACAAAAGGACATGTTAGGGCTCGATAACAAGTCGCAGCTGTCGCTGCGACTGTAGTGAGGACTTGCAAGGGAATGCTCTTTTTGGCGTAATAGAAACGCCGAGCGAAGCCCATCAGACGTTTAGATCCGAAAACACGTGCTGCGCGACAACGGACAAGTGAAACGTCATGCTCAATCTCCCGGAGCCCGGAGCGCATTGCTTTCGCCTAATCGTGTTCTGTACTGCTTCAAGCGGGGGTATTCTGGTATTATTCGCAGTGATTTGTTGTCTCGTGTTCTACAGGAAAGTGAACAAACATATCTTCTTTTCGTTAGAGTGTATTGTATTTCCTACTTTTTCTTGAACAGCAGAACTTGAGACCAACTTATTTTTTTTGTATAAAGGTTTTAAGCAACGGATTTTTCAACGATGACTTAAATGTGAACCTAACCGAAGGAGCAGTCAGAGGACTGGACGATGTGACTCGCCGTCTCAGAAGATGCGTCCGACCTGCCTGCCTCATTGATCTGAGCGGACTCCTGGTCTCGTACATCGCGCAGGTATGACAACCCACCATCCTGAAGATGATATTGACGAGGAGATGGCACTATAGGAGGCGCTCTGGCCAGCTTGTTTTGCACAGAGCTCAGTGTTTACCCAACACAAAGCGTGTGGACTGGATTATTTCCGTCATCTCGCTCGATCGAGCGCGAGGCATAGATTGAACAAGAGTGCTGCTACAGCGTTCGGCGGGACTTGCGCTGAGTTGGTGCTTCCCTGATCGAACAGGAGCCCCAATCGAACGCTGATGGAGCGTTCGGTTACGTTTGCCGAGCGCTGCGTGAGAGACACAAACGAATAATTCGTATTGTTGCTGTCCGCACATCTTTAGCTCTTAACCTAGCCGCTAGGGGCACGATGGTTGGATCTGCTTCCCAATACACCGTTCGCCCCTAAAGGGGAATTCACACGGGGAGCTCCCTCGGGGAGGGATGTGCCGTGACGTCAGCGATCGTCGGAACCAGCGGTGTTCAATCCACAGCCCTAGCGTGCACATGACGGCGAGGGAGCCAAGAGGGATGTCAGTGTTATCAGACGCATTTAGCGCTCGCACATTCGACAACAAGGTTCGGTGCACGCTAGCGAGAGTAAAAAATTGAGGCGTACATGGAACGGCGATACGCGATTATGACAGCAGCGCTATTGGATGCAGAAGACGACGAACTGCTTCCTGCCAAAAGGATGATTCTTGAATGTGTCGATGCAACACAAAGAAGGTGGAATCCAAAACGAGTTTTAGAAGAAGCTGCTAAAACGACATTAATAAATACCGAAGTCCCCCTGGGGTACCTTCGGCGACATGCGAAACAGCGCATCCCACAACAACTTAGGCGATCTAGATGCCACCACCGGTATCCCCGCTGAGCAACCAAGATCTGTAATGTTGCCAGACACGCGAACTAAATACCGCCAATTCCGAAAAACGTCTCCCGCGGGGACTGTTTGGGCAGCTAGACCAAAAGCTCCCCCATCTGCCGGGATGTCAACACAGCGTGGCTCCGCGCAAAGACGTGACGTTTTATCGCGTGATGCGCATACCGGGAAGCAAAGGGAGGGATTGTCTCCCCCATGTGATCACCCCCACTCCCTTAATCCGAAAGTACGGTGGAAGCCACATGCACACAGGACCAGTTAAGCGCCCATTTTTCGCCTTACTGGTCCAGCTCATACCTTCGAGAAGAGAGCTGGATCAGGTGACGAAAAGGAGGCGTTTGATTGTTCCGGCGAGGACGTAGGTCCACAGTCCTTTCAGCTTAAGGGTAGACAGAGAACAAACGAGGCTCTCATCGTCCTAAATCAAACCTCTATTATAATATAACTATAGAGGGCTGATCAGCCATAGTGACTAGCTTCTGAAACGCAGAGCTTGGCTAGACCAGAGCGTCTGATTTTCACTTTTAGCGGATGAGGTGAAGGCATTAGGCAATTAGAATGCCTAGAAACGATTTACGAAGCAAGATGCGTGAGCATAATAGGCCCTGCACCTTTTAAACAGTCAGAGATTATAGATAAACTCACGTGTGACTGCACACGAGAAGACCAAAGGAACGCGAGTAGTAAACATAAGAGATTAAACAAATCTTAAAGTGGCGACACAGACAGTCTTTTTACTTTCAGTAAATATACCGCTTAGAATTGTTGCTCGACATTCATGACCGATGAAACATGTGGTCGTTTGCTTCTGCAAGCAATTGCAGCCCCAGAGAATAATTGAGGAAAACGAACAGCGTTTACACTAGAGCCACTAAAAAAGTATAGCTTATTTAGTGGCAATAGTTGCCCCTCAATTCGCATGCAGAACGGGCGACCACGTAACCTGGAGCCGATTAAATGCCGCCCATGTGTAACATAACCACGCGCTACTGTTGGAAATGCTCACGTCGCGCGCTAAGTTCGTGCACGGCTGTTCGATACTCCCTAGACCTTTCCAAAAAGAGCGTGTGTCGGTGCCATCTTGACTGTTCGTGCGTATGGCGCGTGCTTTCTCTCGCTTTCCGAAGCGACGAACACGCACGTGCGGACTGTGAAGACCGCACGCGGGGCTGTGATTTTGTAAACATTAAAAAAGTCTATACTGACAAAGCCTCGTAGACCACCACGAGACGCGGCCGCCGAATGTGAAAAGGTAGAGCAGCAGACAACGGATGAGAGGAGAGCCAGGTGATGGGCGCCCCGCTGCGGCGAGACGCCGAAACACACTTGTCCCGAGCGATGGAACGTCCGCTCGTGCTCCTCGCGTTCCTCGCGCTGCCGCTTCTTTTCTCATCGGGTTTGAAAACCATGTTTCGCGTCCTCGCCGCTGCAAAAGTTGTGCGCTGACTACAGGCTCCCCGAGAAACGCCCTGTGCTCCGTCGTCGAACTGCCAGGCTTTGTGAGTATAGAGGAGGCTATAGTTTGGGTGATTCTCGTCGTCGTGGCGACTGGGCACGAGCTACTACCCGAATGCATGTCGAGGCATTGACTGTTACGAGCCCAAACGAGCCCAACCCACGCAGTGCTAGAGTGCACGGCATTAGCCGCATTTAATTATCGTCACGGCGGGAATCGCAAAGCTCGATGAAAACTCCCTGGGATCGCTTTGTTGAGCGTTGTTCCCTGTAACTTCGTCACCACATTCTGCGAGTGCATAGATTGAAAGAAAACGTCAACTTCTATCCTTCAAATTTTAATCGCTACGAAGGCGCTTCCCAGTCAGTGGTGTTGCGTTCGGGTATTCTTTGATCCCTATAGTTTCAGTAAGCTTATACTATAAAGTGAGAGGCATTCCTACCCAATATCGCTGCAGGGTCCCTTTAAAAGGTGTACGGTTGAAATACATATAAACGAGTGCAGTAAAACTATGGTGCCCTGAACGCGTCTCCGACTGATGTGTTTACCGCGTCCAAAAAAGTGGTCCCTCAATTTCCGCCCGATGACGTCACAGAAGTTTCATGCCTACGTCAGTCACGACCCTGGCGGCGTCTTAATAGCTGTGGTGTATGTGGCAGACGCCTGTTCTGGTGCAGGTCGCTCTCCACTGTCACGGTCCACGGAAGCTTCGGCACCCAGAAATTGGGACGCCGTGACGACTGTGACACTCGCGTTCGCTCGTGCTACCCGCAGCTTCTTGTTAGCATTTCTACCACCAACCGCCTGGATCGCCACATGCGATAGCATGACACTTCGGCTTCTGTGACGTCATTTGTTGCCACTTCAGAACCACCTTTGATGTATGGGCAGCAGAGGATGCTAAACACACCAGTCGAAGAGGCGCTCCAGGCAGCATAGTAAAACGCCCAGTTTCGGTCATTAGAGTGACATCTTGGGTTTTTATACTCTAAACACTTGGCCGGTGCATACGTGTACTATGCTGCATAAATTTACGCAGAATTACTTGTGCTTGGCACAAGAAATGAGGAAGCTATATGTGTGTGTAATCGTAGAGTCCGTGCCCCGTCTTGTTGTTTGTGTCAACTACAGATACATCCACGGACTCGTGCCGCATGAACCGAGACACAGGTAGCTTTACGTCAAAATCAACTAAGCCTCGGCAAATGACGATGCTCTAAGTACGTTCACCTGAAGGAAGTACAGAAAGGGCTGGGCTGTGTCACTGAGGACGACAATTCACGCGCTTACGTCCTGAACAATGTTAACACCAGCGTAGACTGGTCTTATAGATCTGAACACATTTTCACCCGCGTCATTCGCCGAACCCCTCTCCGTAGATAGCAGCAAGTGACTCTCCTAAGCGCTTTGGGGGAAAGCAGACGCACCGAATTTTTAGAGTGTGCTATGTTTCCCTAACAGTTTATGTTCTTGTCGGCGGCAACTTCACGGACGCAGGGTGTAGTAAGTCCCGAACATTGTATATCGCTTAGCAAGCAATGAATGCCACTGTGGCATTCACCAATAAGAAAAGCGAAGAACGAATCACGAACCTAGAAAAAAAAAACTTAATTAGCTACACCCTGCGTTTTTTGATCTGCCAGTGACTTAACGGCATGCAAGTTGGCTTGCTCCTTGCGCACGTCGTATGTTAGTTCACCCCGCAAATGCTGCCAGGTGCATTTGTTTGTCCCCGACATCAACCACTGACGGTGCGTAATTGGCTGCTTTCTTATTGCGACTTCTCTACGCGATTTCTGTGATGTCATTTGATGGGTGTGCCCCTCTTTGCGTTCCGATGCACCAAGGACGCATTTTAGGACACTTGCTCGACGTATAGCATTGTCAATTCTTCTTGTAACCTTTCTGATCGCTCTTTGTCTTTGCTTCCAGACTCGAGGGGATGGTGGAGGGCGCAAGCACATCTGGGTTAAAGTAAGGGTGACGAGTGCGCCCGCTTTGTTCAACATGGTCGATGTCAGAGCCCGGGAGGCTAGCCTAAACTCCTTGTTCATCGGGCCCATCTCAGTTAGCACCACTCACGACACCTACCTGGATCTCAACCCTAGACGGCACAAGGAGTTCGTGGAAGAGGTGGAACGTTACACCCGCTCGGAGCTCGTCAAGATCCTTCGTGGGACCTACTTGGTGGCTCTTCAGCAGACCTTCGCTGTTTCTTGATTAAACTATGTCAGTTCGTTCTTACATGCCTGGCTTCAGATGGTGCGAAGTTTTCTTCCGCATTTTTGGGAGGAGGGGTGTTGGGGGTGGACATGAAGGGGTTTGTGACCGGTTCTGCCAGCGCACTGCAGCTGGACAAATTGAGCAGTTTTGGAAATTATCCGGTGTTAAAACTACCTCGAAAAGCAACTATGCTTACTGACAGCTCAAGGACCGCAGGGTATGTTCACGCTTTTTTCACACAGAAAGATTGAAACACCCAAATAGACGAAGGACAGACACTCACACTTCATTCATGCGACATGGGAAGGTGGGACTTGGGCAGGACAGACAAAGCTCTAAAGGAAGAATTAAGTTGACAAAAGTGTTGGATATAGTTCGCACAGGAGGAGATAAACACTGAAATGGACGAAGTACAGACACTCAATGTTCTTTCAAACTTGAAACTTGGAATACAGGTGAAGGAGCTGTGTTTGCCTCTCATTCGTTCATTTCAGTGGTTTATACCTTCTGCGTGAACTGTAGTTTATCCGACGCGCTCTGCTGCATGTATACTTCGAGCATTTTGCTTCCAGATTCGTTCTTTGGCGCTCTAATCTGTTAACGCGGAAATATCATTGGTTGGTAAGCAGTAATAAGATTACAGGCACTCGCGGCGCCCTGCGTTTCTTTAACTGGCGGTGACTGTAGTTGGTTAGGTAGTTACATTTGTCTAATTGGGCGTTTATTGTAACACAACAGTTCACAAGTCTAGATTCTCTCGTATTTCGTATCATTGGGTTTACCTTGCGTAGATACTTCATTTATGACTTCAAAAAAATAATGACTCGCTTCAAAACATCTTGTTTTTCGAATGTCCGGCCCTTTTGATTTTCCTTCTTCGTACACTGCTCGTGACTGTTGTTAGCGCGAACACGACTTCGACGTTTTCTTACATTGGACTTTAACGCGATAGATCTTCAAGGGCCCATGAAACGAACTTTGGGCTGGGATAAATCAATTTAGATTGGGATTTTACTAATAGCATATCGTTCAGTGGGCCGAAAGAAAAAAAGGTAGAAAGTCAAAACCCTGACTTTTGGTACCAAAATTTAATAACACAGCTAGCGGACTATTTCGTAAATCCTTCCCTTCGTAAGCTCTCTGCCTTTTTCACTGCGATACATCCGCAGTACCCGGAGCGCGTCACCCGGCCTAAACGCACGTCACACGTCACCGGACCTCACTTATTCCCTTCACCTCTATGCTGACAGTGCGGTGGAAGCTACGCGCTTGCGGGACCAATCAGCCGCCTCCCTTTCGTCACCTGACCTCATTTTCTGCGCGTGGGTATGCGCGAGAGGGCGTGATTACGTGCAAAAGTGTGGCTGGCCCAACGAGCACGCCGCTTCCACAGCGCTGAGCTTCGGGGTTAACGGGGTGGGGATACCGAAAGCAACTTCTGTCTCAATTTTGAGCGACAGGCCAATCTTCTAGGGGGAGAACGGCTGTGTCCGGGTGCACAAACGAGAGTCCCAACAAGAGGGGACTCCCCCTATCCGTCTTTTTGAACTGTTTGGTACAATGCGCGATTTATGAGTTGAGGAAGCTAAACAGGAAAAAGTTGGAAAATCGTTTCATGGCCCCTTTAAACGCGCGGAATTGTGCGTGTAGAGAATCACAGCGAAGTGACCTTTCATTTTTGGCAGCAGCCCTCGGAAGTTGTTGACTGAGAATGAATCAATCAAGGGTGGAACGAAGTAGGTCCGCGGAAAAGCCTGCTTTCTCGAACCTCTGATGCTGCAACTTGAGGCTACTTTCGGAGAAACGCTTACACGACTGGGAGAATGAGGACTTGAAATGTGACCTCACTATGCCATGCTTAACTGACTTGGAGTCAGCACTGGTCAAAGGCAGTACTGGCTTCTCCGATCTTTGCTGGAAGGCCCAACAAAGACCTGAGGAATGAGGATGAAACCGGAAATCAAGGAATTGTAATCCTTCCTTTGAATGATTTTCCCGCGTAAAAGTTATTAATTTATCCACACGTTGAGTCCGCTGTCAGCATCTTTGAAATTTTCAATGACTGTGCAGCGGGACTAACTTTACGCGGGAAAATCCTTCGAAGGAAGGATTACAATTCCTGAATTTCCGGTTACATCATCGTTCCTCGGGTCTTTGTTGGGCCTTCCATCAAAAATCGGAGAAGCCAGTTCTCCCTTTCCCCAGTGCTCACTCCAAGTTAATTAAGCATATGATAGCAAAGTCACTTTTGTGACCTCACTTTGCATGCCATGGTGAGCATTTTTCCGTAAGTAGCCTCAAGTTGCAGCATCAGAGACTGGAGAAGGCAGGCTTTCCTGCTGACCTACTTCGTTTCCCACTTGAGAGACATATTATCAGCCCACAACTTCCACTAGCTGTTCCCAAAGAAAGGTCGCTTCGCTGTGATTCCCTACATGCACAATTCGCCGCACCGTGAGAGATCTATCGCGTCCAAGGTCGACAGCAGTGTGGTTCTTTTTCCTGCCGAATGCGCCTAAAACAGATGTAGAAAAAGGTTAAAGGGGAGCGGAAGGTCCAGAGGGTGCAATGTAAAACATGCCAGACAGTTCGTACAGAGCGAAGAAAAAAAAAGGTTTATTCAATTCTAATAAGCTGCGGCAGTCAGTACATCGGACAAACTGGGAGATGCGTCAACCATCGACTCAGAGATCACAGCATAGAAGCATCAAAGGCTTCACATGAGTCTTTTCACCCAATCCTCGTTCACAGTCGCACGTGCGATGATTGTACTCCTTATTTCTCTGATACTAGAATACTGACTGGGCGAGCACATCAACTGATTTGGGAGAGAATCATTGAATCATGCGCCGTGGCGGCTGTCAAAATTAACATTCTTTTGTCTTCAATATCACTGAAAAGACAGAGGTCGGATTCCTAGCATCAGAGGTGACAAGATTGACTGACACGATCCGTCGTGACGCTAATCGCTGTTTTAAACTTTTTTTATATTTATAGTAAATTCGCTTTCCTTTGAACAATTTTCTCCTCTCCTTCGTCGAGAACGTTCATACCTTTGGGGCGTGGTTTTTATTTGTTGTGCCCTTGTATGTTATTCCTCAATGAAAGAAGTCCTGTTTCCGTCCCCGTCCTAAATGTTTTATCCTTTCAACTATTGGAAAATTGTGCAAAAAAGTAAAAAGAAAACACTTCCGGATTGCTTTTTGACCATGGAAACATATATTTTTCAGAAATGCAGGCCGTTTGTTGTGTTTTGTTTTCGAGAACAGCACGTACTTGCATGCCCAATCAAAACTCTGACTCTCAAAAAGCAAGATGTTTTGGAATTGTTCATATCACCAGGTAAACGACGAGCAACTGGTTCAGCCTACCACCTTCAATAGAAATGTTTTTGTTCGGATTTTACTACCGCAAACGACCCATCACAAAAGGTAACTGCGTAATCAAGTAATTCTTTTTCTGGTACACTCCCCGACGTTGTTAGCGCGAGCAAGTATCGCAGTATTTTATGTTTTTATTGTAGTATCGAAGGAATGTCATCAAAACCCCCATTGGCCCCTTTTTTCTTTCACAACAAACTCAGTGGCGCCATCTATTGAATAGCCCCGGCACAGTTCCGGTTCGCGTATATTTCTAAATTTTTTACTCAACATTTTTTAATCGTAATAGTAAATTAAGCCTTACAATGCTATAAGTGGCCATTTTCAGCAGATGGCGTGTATATCTGATTGCGCAAATGCCGCAAAACCCGCCGTTTAGTTCAGAACCGGAAGTGGTTGGGGGCTGTTTGCACACAGGCTTCACCACGTTTCAACTCACGCGAGGAAGAGCGAATAGTGCTGTAAGCTGCTCAATAGACCGATCTCACCAGGAGTTGCGCTACGCCACCGCTGCGGCGGTGCATTCTGGTACCTGTAGTTCTCCCCCGTTTTCCGGTCGCGTAAATGCGCATTGAACGCCCGGCGTTTGGAAATTTTTGGGTTAGCACGAGACTTTGAGCCCGGTGTTTACTCATGGTTTTCAATGGGTGGCTTCACCTGTTGTATGCCACGGAGCTATAATAACAGTACCATGCAGGCAAAAATGCCTCCGGATAATATATCTTCCCGAAAGAAAGAAGCATGGAAAAGGAAGGTAAACAGAGCCGGACAGAGCAGCAGGAAATATTACGTTTTACGATTTGTTTCGCGATTTGCTTCATAAGTCATATCCACCCTATTGCACGTCAACTAAAATGTGTTACATTACGGGGCATGAGACATAGAGCGTGCCGTCATGTTCCGTACGCTGAAATTTCTCTGAGAATTCGCTCCGTAGAGGTCTATAAGTCGGTCTATCTCCAATAGGACCTCCGCATTGCTTCCCGGAGGCCGTTTTTAATACACTTTTTGCTCAATGTATTTTGGTGGCTATAACTGTCATTGCGGCGACATGTTTCAAGCACAACTGTGCTTGAAAAGATCACGACAATCACTAAAAGAAGATCAGCGATTCCCGATATGCATAACTTGAAATAAAACAACTTTTTTCTTACCCAGTCTTCATTTTGTTTTCTTCGTACAAACGTGAAAACATTACATAATGCAATTTCGAAGTGCAACACTTACCGCCAAAAATTTGACAAACAAGCCTCATCCATTTTGTGGTGGTCTGTTAGGCTGAAGTTACTGATCCATTTTGCATTAACACCAATCGAGGCCGGAGAAAAAAGCTTCCCCCGTCGGGCGAGTGTTAGCGTTCGGAGCTTGCGCAAACAGAATGAAACTGAATAGAAACTGTACACGAAAAATCATCTCCACCCAAGCTTTCAGATATCTGGCATGGTTACTTCTTTTTGACAGATGCCAATTGTTACGGCGCGTCAGGCATGACCTTTCTTTAGATCATTTCTTCTTTGTGTGAAGGCTTCTCCCGCAGTTCATCTGTACCCTGTCGCGCAGGCTGTCCACCAGAATGAAACAAAATTTATAAAACGATCACTCACCGAGAAAGTCTAGTTAGCTCCTCTAACTTCATTGTTGATTACACGTTATGCACAAGACTGAGCACTACCAAGCTCAGTTTTTCACCAACACATTTGATGCTGTTCCGGTGTGCTACACCAAGCCGATGGTCCCTCGAATTTTCTTTTTCTTTGCCATTGCATAGATGTTCATTTATTTCAAGTTAATTGAAACGTCCGGAGCAGCCGAAATACTCGAGTAGTGGCGTCGTTGACTTGTTCTCGCGGCCGCAGTGGGACCAGCGCGTGAACGGCGGTGGGCGCGTGCCTGCGCAGTTCACTCGCTGACATCGGTCTATTGGGTACCAACCTACAAGGTGAAAGGCCCGTTCACACACTTCGCGACCTCTTAGAACCTTGTGCTTTGGAACCTCTTAATATCTCTTACGACGAGAGGACACACTGGCGCCATGTATTGGATAGAAGTGTAAACTTGTTGGTTCGGGATATTTTTTATTTCTCTCGCGTATTATCCTTTCTTTCTTGGCTCAAAAAACTTTTGTGAACGTTATAAACGCGCCTTTCTCATAGGTATTACGCAGATTTGACCTCCGAAATCCCCCAAAACCTTCGCTCTTGTGAAATGCAGTTCCAGGGTTACCGCATAGATGGCGCCAGCGTGCCAGTGCGTTCTCTCTGCCTAAGAAATTTGAAGAGGTTCCAAAAGGTCTCGTGTCACTCGGTGGTACTTGGTTGCAAGTGTGTGAACAGGCCTGAATATGTATTACAGGTAGTAAGTACCCTTTCGGATCGAAATGTAAGAAAACGCCGATGTTAAGTTCCCACTAAAAGTCTCGCGAAGTTTGCGAAGAAGCAAAATCAAAATGCCCGACATTCGAAAACAAGATGTTTCGAAGCGAGTCATTATTTTTCTGACGCCATAAATGAAGTACCTACGCAACGTAAACCCAATCAAACGAAATACGAGAGTACCTGGGGTTTTGTACTGTGTGTTAAAATAAACGCCCAATTAGACAAATGTAACTATACGTAATCAACTACAGTCAGTGCCAGCTCAAAAACAGAAGGCGCCGCGAGTGCCTTTCGTCTTATCACCACATACCAACAATGATGCTTCCGCGTTAGCAAATAACAACGCCAAAGAACGAATCTCGAAGCAAAAGGCACGCAGCAAAAGGCATGTACACGCAGCAGAGAGCGTCAAATAAACTACAGTTCACACAGAAGGAATAAAACACTGAATTGAATGAAGGATAGAAAACGCAGCTCTTTCAACTGTATTTCAACTTTCAAGTTTGAAATAACATTGAGTCTCTGTCCTTCGTCCATTTCAGCGTTTAATTCCTTCTATGTGAACTATGTCCAACGCTGCTCATATACCTAAAATCTTCACTTAGAGCTTTGTCTGCCTTGTCCAACTCCCATCTTCCCATGTCACGTAAATGAACCGTGAGTGTCTGCCCTTCGTCCATTTCGGTGTTTAATTCTTTCTCAGCGAAAGAAGCGTGGACATGTCGTGCGGTTCTTATGCTGTCAGTTGTTACGTTTCAAGGAACTTTGAACACAACACAACTTGCAACACCGCTCAATTTGTCCAGCTGCGGTGCGCTGCCAGAATCGGTCACAAACACCTTCACGTCCACCCCGTCATCCCTCCCTCCCAAAATTGCGGAAGAAAACTTCGTACCATCTGAAGCCAGGCATGTAAGAACGAACTGACATAGTTTAATCACTAGTCAGCGAAGGTCTCCTGAAGTGCCGCCAAGTAGCTCCCACGAAGAATCTTGCGAAGCTCCCAGCCGGTGTAACTTGCCACCTCTTGCACAAACTCCTTGTGCCGTCCAGAGTTGAGATCGAGGTAGTTGTCGTAAGAGATGCTAGCTGAGATGGGGCCGATGACCAAGGAGTTGAGGGTAGCCTCCCTGGCTCTGATATCATTCATGTTGAACAAAACTTCTGCGCTCGTGACCCTTACTTTTACCCAGATGTGCTTGAACTTTCTATCCCAGTCGTCCCCCTGAGTCTGGAAGCAAAAACACAGAGTGATCAGCCAGGTTACAAGAAGAACTGTCGAAGCTATGCGGCGAGGAAGTGCTCTAGAATGCGTCCTTGTCGCATCGAAACGCAAAGAGGGGCACAACCATCAAATGACAATACAAAAATCGCGTAGAAAAGGCGCTATAACGAGGCAGCCAAGTTCGCACCGTGACTGCAGGTTTATGTCGGGGGCAAACAAATGCACCTGGCAGCACTTGCGGGAAGACCCAACGTACAAGGTGCGTGAGGAGCAGGCGAACTTGCATGCTGTTTAGTCACTGGTAGATAAAGAAACGCCGGGCGCAGCTTATTACGTTTATTTTTCTACGTTCGTTCGTGATTCATTCATCGCTGTTCTTATTGGTGGACGCCGCAATGGCACGCATTGCTTGCTAAGCGATATACAATGTTCGGAACTTACTACGCCCTGAGTCTCCTACGTCGTGGCAGGCAAGAACACATACAGTTGGGTAAACATAGCACACTTTATAAAAATTTGGTGCGTATACTTTCCACGAAAGCGCTTAGGTGAATCAATTGCTTCTATTTAAGGCGGGAGGTTCGCCGAATGACGCGGGTGAAAACATGTTTAGATCTAAAAGACCCGCCTGCGCTGTTGTTGACTCTGAGCATGGACGTAAGTGCTTCAATTATGGTCAGTGAGACAGCCCAGACCGTTCTGTTTTAGAGCGCAGCTCTTAGTCGCCCGTTTCCGGCTTGAGCGGCGTCGCCGTCGCCGCCGTCGGCGTAACCGCGCGGTGCATGATGGGTAAATTTCCCCGCTAAATTTAGCGCAAAATTTTCCCCGCTAAATCTAGCGGAAAGTTTTTCCCTCTATATCTAGCGGAAATTTTTCCCCGCTAAATCTAGCGGAAAATTTTCCCCACTAAATTTAGCGGAAAAAAATTTCCCGCTAAATCTAGCGGAAAAATTTCCCCCGCTAAATCTAGCGGAAAATTTTCCCCGCTTATTTTAGCGGAAAATTATCTCCGCCCCCCACCCCCTCGAGGTCATGTGACCCCCAGGCCACGTGAGCCCCCCTCCCCGAGGTCACGTGAACCCCCCCCCGTGCCTTCCCCTCCTCCTCAAGAGCTGCGCTCTAATTCGGCGTTACAGGGAGTTGTAAACGGCTTTCATTTTTCCTTCGGGTCAACATACTTAGAACGTCGTCATTCGCCCAGACGCAGTCGATTTTGACGTAAATATACGTTTATCTCACGCTTGGAAGGGTGTGCAAAGTTGCCAGTCCACATCACGAAAACTTGGTCGCGGAAGTGACGTCTCTCGAGGCGTGCACTGATGGCGCGGCGAACACGCTGTCGCATCAGCCAGGGAAACACAGCCAGCTCCTCTCAATGGTGTGTGCTTCTCCGCGAAAAAAAAATTCTTATCGCGTGTTTGGAATCACAAAATAGCCAGCACGTAATTCCGCCTAACAGCCTCAAAGATGTCGACGCGGGAGCTGCGAAATCGCTACCGGACTCCAAGCCACGGTCATTTCTCCATGCGCACCCGACGTCGTCATGCGGCACGAGTCCGTGGATGTATCAGCAGCTGCCACAAATGACAAGACAGGGCACGGCCTCTACGATTACCCACAGATATCGGTCCCTCTCTTTTCCTGTGCCACGCACTAGCAGTTGTGCGTATATTTATGCAGCAAAGTTTACGTCTGCACCAGCCACTTTTTAGAGTGCAAAAAGCTAAGAAATCGCTCAAATGACATAGACAAAACGAATATGTCAAGACGAAAGGTAATCAGAAAACGTTTCATTACGGTGCCTGGAGCGCGTTTTCGACTAGTGTGTTTACCATCTATGCTGCCCATACATCTAAGGTGGTTCCCAAGTGGCAACAAATGCACGTCACAGGAGCCCAAGTGTCATGCTGTTGCATGTCGCGATCCTGGCGGTTGGTCGCAGATATGCTAACGAGAAGGCTGCGAGTAACATGGCCGAACGCGAGTGTCGCTGTCATCACGGCGTCCCAATTTCTGGCTGCCCAAGGCTTCCGTGGACTGTCACACTGGAGAGCGACCTGCATCAGAACAGGCGTCTGCCACATACACCACAGCTGTTGGGACGCCGCCAGGATCGCGACTGGCGACAACATGACACATCTATGACCTCATAAGGCGGAAATTGTGGGACCACTTTTTTGGACGCGGTAAACACACCAGTCGGAGACGCCTTTCCAGGCTCCATAGTTTTACTGGACTCGTTTATATATACTTAATCCGCACACCTTTTAAAGGGACCGTGCAGCGATATTGGGTATTAATGCCTCTCACTTTCCATAAGCTTACTGGCACCATAGACACCAAAGCATACCCGAACGTAACGCCACTGAAAGAGAAGCGCCTTCGTCGCGGTAGAATTTGAAGGATAAAACTTGATGTATTCTTTCAATCTACTCGCAGAACGTGATGGCCAAGTTGCGGGGAAAACGGCATCAATGCGTTCCTTGAAGTTTTTATCAGGCTTTGTGATCAATGCGTTCCTTGAAGTTTTTATCGAGCTTTGTGATCCGTGCGTTGATGATATTTAAATGCGTCTAATGCAGTGCACTCCAGCACTGCGTGGGTGTTCCATTTGGACTCGTAACAATAAATGTCTCGAGATGCATTCGGGTAGTGGCTCGTGCCCATTCGCCACGACGACGAGAATAGCCGAACCCTGTGATGCCGTGCACGAACGCAGGGCACGAACGCAGGGCACGCCCTGGTGCTTTTCCAACTCCAGCGCGTGGCTATGTTAAATATTGTCGCCATCTAATCGGCTCCTGTTTACGTGGCCGCTCTTTTTGCCTTCGAGTTCAGGGAATAAACGCTGTTCGTTTTCCTTAATTTTTCGCAGCGGAGCTGTGAAGGGCTAGTCTTCCCAGTATCGTGTCCGTGGACAAGCGGCGTGTCGATACAAAACTCCTCGAGACAGCTGGCCGCCATCTGCGAGCGGACGGTGCCAACCCGACAGCCGCCTTGCCAGTTGTCTGGTTGCCACCGTCGCTCATAGATGGCGGCAACCTCAACTCTGATTTCCTCACCAGAGTGGAAAGGCTGGAATTTCTCTAGGCGTCATTCTAGAAATCGTCCTCGAGGTCGTCCTAGCAGTCGTTCTTGAGTTCGTCCTAGACGTCGTCCTTGTGGTCGTCCTAAACGTTGTCGTCTAGGCGCCGTCCCAGAACTTGCCCTTCCAGGCATCGTCCTAGACGTCGTAAATATAACAGCTTCGTGGCGTTCCCTTTCACCAAAGTGAAATGGCTGAAACTTCGTTTTTTTTTTTTGGCGACTGTTATGGCTTGCAAAATTAAACGAACGCCTGTTGCATCGGTGATGAATGTCGAGAAACAATCCTAAGCGATACATTTACTGAAAGCACAAAACACTTCTTCGCCCCTTTGAGATTTTTTCTCTCCATGCGTTTACCACTGGCGTTCCTCTTCTCTTCTCGTGTGCAGTTCGTAGCTTACGTCAGTTTTATCATAATCTATGACTCTTTAAGAGATGCAGGTCCTGTTATGTTTACGCATCATGCTTCGTAAATCCTTTCATGGGCATTCTCAATCGGCTACACGCCGCCACCTCCCTAGGCTGAAGAGCGCAAATCAGATGCTCTGGTCTAGCCGGAGCTCTATGTTTCAGAAGCAGTCCGCGACTCATGGCTGATCAACCCTTTAGTCCCAATATAATAGAAGTTTATTTAGGACGATGAAAGTTTGTTTATACTTTGTCCACCATTAAGCTGAAAGGACCGTGGAAGCTACGTGTTGGCCGGGCCAATCTAAAGCCTCCGTTTCGTCATCTGACTCCGCTCTCTGCTCGTAGGCATAAGCGGAATCAGTGAGGCTAAAGATGGGCGATTAACCGCATGGTCCTGCGGGCACGTGACTTCCACCGTACAGTTGGATTAAGGGGTGGTATTCACTCGGGGGAGAGATCGCTACCTTTCCTTCCCGGTATGCGCATCAGGTGATAAGAACGTCACGTCTTTGCGCGAAGCCAGCGCGTGGTGTAGACATCCCAGGGATGTGGGGAAGCTTTTGTTCGGGCTGCACCGAACAGTCCCCGCGGGTACGTTCTTCGGAGTTGGCGGTATTTAGTTCGCCTGTCTGGCTACTTTACAGCGTTTTCTCTTGCGTGCTTGCCCATTCAAGAATCATCCTTTTTGGCAGGAGGCAGTTCGTCATCTTCTGCATCCAATAGGGCTGCTGTCGTAATCGCTGTATCGCCGTTCCATGTATGCCTCAATTGTTTTACTCTCGGTAGCGCCGCACCGAACCTATGTTGTCGAGTGTTGCGACCGATAAATGCGTCTGATAACACTGACATCCCTCTTGGCTCCCCCGCCGTCGTGTGACCGCTAGGGCCGGGGAGAGAGCACCGCTGGTTCCGCCGATTGCTGACGTCACGCGCATCCCTCCCCGAGGAAGCTCCCCCGTGTGAATTCCCCTTTAGGGGCGAACAGTGTACTGGGAAGCAGATCCAACCGTCGCGCCCCCTAGCAGGCTAAGTTGGGAACTAAACCTGTGGGGACAGCAACAACACGAATTATTCGTTTGTGTTTCTCACGCAGCGCTCGGCTGACGTAACCGAACGCTCTGTCAACGTTCGGTTGGGGCTCGTGTTTGATCAGGGAAGCACCAATTCAACGCAAGTCCTGCCGAACGCTGTAGCAGCACTCGTGTTCAATCTATACCTCGTGCTCGATCGAGCGAGATGACGGAAATAATTCAGTCCACGCGCTTTGTGTTGGGTAAACACTGAGCTCTCTGCTAAAACAAGCTGGACAGAGCGCCTCCTATAGTTCCATCTCTTCGTCGATATCATCTTCAGGAAGGTGGGTTGTCATACCTGTGCGATGTATGAGACCACGAGTCCGTTCAGATCAACGAGGCAGGTAGGTCGGACGCAGCTTCTGAGACGGCGAGTCACGTCGTCCAGTCCTCTTACTGCTCCATCCGTTAGCTCCACGTTTAAGTCGTCGTTGAAAAGTCCGTTGCTTTCAACCTTTATATAAAGAAAAGAAGTTGGTCTCAAGTTCTGCTGTTGAAGTAAAAAGTAGTAAATACAATACACTCTAAGAAAAAAAAATGAGTTATATGTGTTCACTTTCCTGTAGAGCACGAGACAACAAATCACTGAGAACGATACCAGAATCACACCGCTTGGAGCAGCACAGAATACGATTAGGCAAAACAATAAATGCAATGCGCTCCGGGACACTGAGCGGGACGTTTCACTTGTCCGTTGTCGCACAGCAGCTGTCTTTCTAATCTAAACTGTCTGATGGGCTTCGCTCGGCGTTTCCATTACGATAAAAAAGAGCATTCCCGTGTGCGAGTCCACATTACAGTCACAGCGATGGCTGTGACATGTTATCAAGCACTAATGTAATCCTTTTGTGTCTTGCACTTCGTACATCTCGCACCTTACGAGGAGATCAAAGAGTGTTTCCAATGCTACCTGATAGATGGCGCCAGTGCGCCTCTCTGCTGCCCCGTCGTAAGCGCTCACAAAGATGGACCACAAGGGCCTCGACTGCACTCGAACGCAAATGTGTGAACAAGCCTTTAAGTTTGTGCCAAAAGCAAGAAAGCATTTTCCCATTGAATTTCAACCCTCGTTATTGATTCCAGTGTCCTAAAGCACCCACTTCAACACTGGCTTTCGCTCTACCCTTCTGGGCCGGTTTACTGGGGATTTTGAAAGTCAGGTGACCTGCCTCCGTGAGGAGAGCGCACCTATAGTGTTCCAGCAAATTTCGTTCAACAATCGTAAGCATTCTCTGTATTTTCCTTTAATTACCACATAACGCAAACTTCCGCAGAAATAATTTTACAAGCCCCTTCTAAATCGTGCTAAGGCAAATAAATATCTGGTGCATTTCGAGCCTCTTCAACCACTCTTTTACGCTGCAAACGAGAACTCGAATATTCAAAGTGAAAACGGACTTGCGGTAGCCATTTGCCTGGAACGTTAGCTAACTTTAGTTCTTGCCCAGGTAGCCGGCCACGTGACCCCAACCTCTCTTTCGCGGCTATTTTAACCGCTGGGCGAGACACCCGCATTCACCAGCAAACCGGCACAGGGTCAGTGCAAGGTAGAGCAGCCCATCTTTTGTCCACACGTACAAGGAATAATCTCTCGTTACCTGGAATTCGTAGGAAGGAATGCGCGCCTCCAGATGAAGCGAACGTTTGTTCCTAATGACAGACGGTTGATGACTGCCAACGGCCTCGTCAACATGGTCGTTGAAGTCATTCACGGCCAGCTCCATTGCCTAGAGAAACAAAAGCATCCTTCACCACAGTCTGTGAAGACAAGTTACGACTGTTTATGAATGAATGTTCATTTATGAATGTTTATGTCGGACGCCGCCATCTTTGCCTCGTATTAAGGCGAACCTCCATCAGTTAACTCAGTGTAGGCGAGCTCAGTTGAACTCAATGGTCGTTAGCGGCTTTCGAATGACAGTTCGAGCTAGCCGCCTACTTACCTCACGTACCAATTTTACATCGTATTGTATGTAAACTGTCATGTGTATATATATATGTATATATATATAGCATATATGTATATACTATGTGCATATTGAAAGTCGGCTCCAATTGTTTAGCACCATGTATCCGTATTGGCCGATATTTTCAGCGCTGAAAATTACAAAGCACTCGCATTCGAGAGATATTCGGCAATCCAAACTTTGTATCAATGCAACCATGTCGTTAGCCATTACAGCTGCAAGGAGCATGAGCTTTCAATGCATAGTCAGTTTCAGATGAAACAGACCTTGTATTTCTTTTAACACCTCGTACTTAAAGTCAAGACAACTAATAATACAGTTGTGGTTAATAATCCATCCCTAATTAGCATTCACGGCAGGAGATCTAGATATTCGGGAATCGCGGCGTCCGTCGTTTCTTGAACTCTCGGTTGTTAGCCAATGACTAGACGACTAGACGTTCTAAAGCTTAGTCATTTGAGAATACCACTGAAAGCCGTATTCCGGCAATGTGTTCTCTGATACGTACCAAAAGGCTTTCCGTAGAAAAACTGTGCGGTAGTTCTGTTCGACATCGATCAGCATAGAAGCTGGCTACACGAGATTTTACCAAAGAAAAGCTTTGCAGCCGTCATTTTTGTCTTTTTGTGTGCGATCTAACAAGCAGTTATATCTTGACTTACCAAATGTGCTTGCCGCAAGAAACAAAGTCACCAACCTCAGCATTTTGTTTTTCAGAAAGCGTCTGAATGCCTAAAAGAGAAAAGGAGCAAATTGGCGAATAAAAATAAAACATACAGGAGACGAAATAGAAGCAGCCTGCTCAGCGAGCAACAAGTAAAACATTTGTACCCTCACTACAAAGCGATGAGCATAAGTACGAAAAGTTTAAAGAAAATATTAAACGGCCTTGCCTATAAATATACTGAACCTTAGCTTATGATGATGCAAAATATGTTTAAAACTAAAAAGAAAGAAAAAATAAACGTTACCTTGCAGCTTTGACGTTGAGCGTGGTGAAACCTTATGCTCCGTGGAACACGCGGCAGACTGTCTTAGTTTAAGGTCTAAACATGTCTTCAGCGACATCATTCGCAGGGCCTCTTTCATCATGTTGCATGCAGTTAAAAGTCTAAAGTGCATTTGCAAAAAGTAGGCGCACCTGCTTTCTGTTTTTTAGATTATATTCGCTGAGAACTAGAAGAGCGGAGACGGAGACGAGAGAGACGTCGGAACGCCGAACTCTGATTGGACGTATTGAGTGGGTAGAGCTAAAGCTATAGCTGCGTTTGTCCGCACTGCACTTCGGCGAACGCTTTCGAATGCGAGAGCCAAACGCCAGGGTTCTGAATCCGCCAAACGCGTTCGTCGAGTGCAATGCAGACAAAGGCAGCTATAGCTTTAGGCTCTACCCACTAATCCCTCCAATCAGAGCTCGGCGTCCCGATGTCCACAACGCGCCCTCTCGGCTCCTCCTCTCCCCGAATTTATCGGCGCCTGAAATAAAATGCGACAAGGAAAAGCGTTCGGTGCTCACCGTGCAAGGATGCCAAATGCGGGAAAGGACCGGTTGTCGAAACGAAGACCTGGCTCCCTCTGAGCTTTCAGAGAAGACTTCGGGCGGTTATATATCGTCCCGAACTCCTTGTCAAGCGTAACCTTATCCTAAGAGGTTGCAAGACAGTGGCAACTTGTCAACGAAGAGGCGTGCCAAGTTGCGCTTCTCGTTTTGGTATCAATCCTTCGTCCTCATTCGTCGAACGTCCTCCGCGGGCATATTATATATTTCTAATAAGAAGTTTCCTAATAAGTAAGGAACTAATGTATATTAAATATTAATGCTTCCAGCTATTTATATTCGTTTTTTTTCTCGTTTTTTAGTGCGTTTTTTCCTCTCACTTTATAGACGATATGCGTACGTATTTGGTGTTATAGAATACATTTCCTTGCCCATCTTGCGCTCAATTTTATAATTGTTTAATATGACACGCCAGCTGAGGACTGAATTTTTGTTCGGCTAATTAAGAAATAAAAAAAAAATGTATATGTATATATACATTCATTTTTGCCATTTTTGTTTGTTGGTCTACCTTAAAAAGTGCCATACGTACACTTGGACTGCAGGCGAAGGAACCCCGTCAGGCAGCACGCTTATAGTCCCCGCCCCCTCCCCGACATTGCCGGCAAATATACAAATAACTGTTTCTTTTTTCAGAATTTTCTTAAATGTCTTTTAAAGGAGGATATCACATAGGGAGGAGAAGGATTGTATAAAAACACAGAAAGTAAATAATGTTGGTATGTCTGTAAAACAAAATGAACAAAAACACGCGAAAACAATGATCTGAATTTTTGTTTTCAGGCAATTAAGGATGTTTTTGTTTGACTGATGTTTACTTGCTGGCTTAAACATTTTGCCACTACCTTAAACAGTGCATGTCCATACTGCCTTGGACCGTATGGTGGAGGATCCCCGTCAGGCAGCAATGCCCTGTTGTCCCGACAATACAAATACGTTTTTTGTTTTTTAATGCAGATTACCTTTAAAGGCACTCCAGGGAGGGTAATTACAAGGGGGGGAGGGTACATAAGGATAGAGAAAGTAATCACTGTAAGTTTGACTACAGAACAAAATGAACAAGAACACGCGAAAACGATGAACGGGGTATATCAGCACAGGTAACAATAGAAGGGGAAATAAGAACGCCTATACTTGTTTTCACTTCAAGTAAAAAAACTAGTTTTGCTCGTTGTTCATACGCGGCTTGAATTTGTTTTTACGATATTTGGTTGTCAGAGGAAGTAACGATGCTTTTGGCGTTTGAAATGTCTACGTCTTGATAATATAGCATATATCTAATCTAGAATGCACCTACGTATACCTTAATTCTCTACATTAAAGTGGGACATTAGTAATCCTCCGCGAGAAGCCAGACTATTTTTTACTACGGTTTTCGAGGTGAAAACGAGTATAGATTTTGTCAATGCACACAAGTCCTTGAAATTTTGTTAGATCATGTTCAGTCGCTATGTTTGCTGGCAGTTCATTCAAATCGATTATTCTTCGCGGTAAAATATGATTGTGCATAAAGAGATGAGTGGCATTTGATACGCTTAACTTTATATGAGTGATGCCTGAGTGGAAAAATAATGTGAGGTGCCTGACAAGAAATCATTTTGAAGCAAGCCATGGTGGTAAAGTTTGTGGAACAGTGTTAGACGAGCGAGTTTCAGGCGATCTGCTCACGAGTGCAATTGGGAACGATTTTGTAATTCTGCAACTCTGGAAAGCTATGAATACTATGAAACAATGACAGGAACAGCACTCTTTTGCGGGGATTCAATGTTATTTATGATATAGGACTGGTTAAGATCTCAAATAGCAAAAGCATATTTAAATTTTGGGGCTGATTAATATGATCTAGGAAAGTTATCGTAAGTGA
Source organism: Ixodes ricinus (assembly GCA_037355805.1). Taxonomy (NCBI): domain Eukaryota; kingdom Metazoa; phylum Arthropoda; class Arachnida; order Ixodida; family Ixodidae; genus Ixodes; species Ixodes ricinus. The sequence continues at coordinate 68,790 of JAZHYW010004258.1, forward strand.
GCAGGAGCCTGTTTGAGGTTGCGCCAGTTGAGTCGAAGTGAACGATTACCAGATGAAAAAGTGAGATTAATGCGGTAGTGTCATTTTAAATCATCCTGAAAATTATTGTCTAGATACATATACTTAGAAGTGACTTCGGCCAGATAATTATTTAGAAAGTATAAATTTATAATGGGAGTAGAGAAATTAGTGAATGAGATACATTTTGTTTTAGAGAGGCGTAGTGCCATTAGCCAGGTGGAACACCTGGCTGTTATTGCGTCATGGTTGGACTGAAGGGTTTGTCTATCGCTAGAAATGTTCCTATAATGCAAGAAACACAGGTGGGTAAGTCGTTAATACTAAACAAGAAAAGTCACTAATAAGATAAGAAGAAAAAAGTTAATAAACTATTTAAAAAAAACTGGTTTTATTCTATTTTATTAACTTAAAGGCCTCTATGTGAGGCATTATAGACAGGAGGTACGTCGAATTCACTTTCTTGTTTAATTAGAGTTATAAGAATAAACAAACTAGCCCAATACTCAACGTTATTCACCTCATACGAGGGCGACACAAAAATAACCGGAGTTCTTAAATAAAAGAATTGGACTCAGAAACCACTATTTTTGGTTGTCTAAGAATTGCGACAGCATTCGTCATGTTTACCTCTTTGTTACGAGGCCATAGACGACGCCTCCTTCTTTTGTTACGAGGCCATAGACGACGACCTAGAGGACCACGAGGACCACGTTAAGAACGACGTCTAGGGCGACTTCAAAAACGACGTCTAGGACGACTTCAAGGACGACCTCTAGACAACCTCTAGGGAGCCCTAAAGGTTGATGTGGGATCACGTGACGTGAATCTCTCCGCTAAATTTAGCGGGGAATCTGAATTGGTGTATAGATTATGTAATGTCATTTTTACGCTAAATCTAGCGGAAAAACTGAATTGGTTTGTAGGTTCCGTGACGTCAGGTCAAGTTGCATAAAATTTTCTGCTAAATTTAGCGTGGAAACTGAATTAGTGTGTAGGTCAAGGGACGTTAATTTTTCCGCTAAATTTAGCGGGACACTGAATTGGTTTGTAGGTCCCATGACGTCAGGACACATGACATCGAATTTTCCGCTACATTTCAGGGGGGGGGGGGGACTCTGAATTGGTGTATAGGTCATTGGACGTCAATTTTTCCGCTAAATTCAGCGGGGAACCTGAAATTGAAGGAGGTTAGGAGAGGCCAGGCCCCCCTTCCCCTCCCCCCCTGCCTACTAGATTAGGGGCCAGATAGATAGACACAAATCTCTGATGAGTAGCTTAATAATGCTATCGCAATATTCGTATTAACTCTCAACCATCTACATTTTTAAAAATAATGTTTATATCATTTTTAAAGCAGTTTTTATTTGAGTGAATGCATCGATCCAAACGTGTTTTTCACTTTTCAAAATAATTTCGGAAATCATCCAAACCAATGCCTTTCCTTTGCTCCCTCGTTTGTTTTCTTCAATTTTTTTACCTCTTTTACATTTACAGAATGCGGTTTCCTTTCAAAATGTTTTTCATACGGGCGAATAGTAAAAAGTCATACTGGAGTGACGTCCGGTGAATAAGGGAGAAGGGTGGGAGGGAGAAAGGAAGCGGTGTCATGCCATTTTGTTCAGAAACGATTCCCCAGCCAGACAGCGCAGTGTGTGCTCGGGCATTGTCATGGAAAGGAACCATCGCTCTCCCACTTTCCTTACAGATCGGAGCGTTTGTGCCTCGTTGAGTCCTGGAAGCGTCGAGAAATTCCCTGTAAGACACCTGATTATCAAATTCACCAGGAAGAACAAACTCGGAGTGAACAATGCCCCTTAAACAAATTAATAGAAAAGTAAATCAGCATCATCTTGACATTTGACTTAACGCGCTTTTTTTGGCTCGTGGCGAACTTCAGCTCTTCCACTGACTTGACAGCTGCTTTGACTCAAAGTCATATCCGTAGCTCCAGCTTTCTTCACCTGTAATGACTTTCAAGAAAAAAAAAGATTAGGTCACATTTCAGATGTTTTTTCAGCTGTTGACAAGCGTTCACTTGGGAATGTCTCTGATCAGCAGTGACGAAACGAGGCTCAAGTTTTGCTGAAACTCTTTTCATGTCCAAATGTTCGGTCGAAATGCGTTCACACAAACTCCAGGACACTCTACTCATTCAGCTAGTGCTTCCGTTGGTCTTGGACCACCTGCCAAGACAAAATCCTGAATGTTCTTGATGTTTTTAGTAGTTGAGTAGGTTGAGGGTCACCCTGAACGAGGTTGGTCAACGATCAATAATTTACCGGCCTTGAAGCGAGAAGTCCACTCGTAGACCTGCGATTTTTTCATCGCGTCTTCTTTGTGAGTTGTCTGAAGCATTACAAGAGTTTGCGCCGTCGATTTCCCTAAAAGAAAACAAAATCTTACGGCCGTACGCTGTTCCTTTAAGGCAGGCATTCAGAAGAATGAGGAATGATTTTGAAGCGCTCGGGAAACGACGCCGGTCGGCAAACGGACTCGGAATGGGTGCCACAAAGACCTGCTAGCGGCGGAAACTGGTACTACGAACGGCCCGCCCTCCAGAAATTCATTCCGGTTACTTTTGGGTCCCCCATCTTATATTTTTCAAGTCAAATGCCGCTCACATAGATTGCTTTTATTGTGGCAGCATTTACGTTTAAAAAGAAAAAGTACAGGATTTGAATAGAACCGACACAATTAAATACATTACGAGATAATTTACTCTTTTTATTGATTGAAACTTTGGGAAACTAGGGACCGGACAAGGCCAAATGTTTAATGCAAAAGGACGCCAATGCTCGTCAAACTGGACTTAATTATGCTGCGACGCCACAACACACACACACCAAAAAAGATGAATACAAAACTTTATAAAAGTTTACACTTGTTCGGTGCGATGTTCAAGTAATGATTAAACGTTTTATACGCGCATCTACATTAACGAAAATTGCTTTAAGCTGCCCTGGAGATAATCTTTGAATGCCTCCAACAAAATGGGGCCGGATGATCAAGTCCAAAAACAGGGTTCTTGCGTTTAATTTCTAATTTAAAGATGGCTACAAACGTATCCTAGTAAAAAATTCTCTATGTAGTAGAAATTTCTTCGGCCAATAAACGCATATGCTCAAATAAGATCTTATAAGAGCATACAAGAACCATATAAGACCATATAAGAACAGTATACGACTATATAAGAAGTTATTCAAAACTGATATGAAGTTTCTTATAACATTTTATATAATCGTATATTGTTCCTATATGTTCTTATATGGTTCTTGCGTGGTCTTATGAGATCTTATTTGATCACATGCGTTTATTAGCCAAAGTAATTTAATATACATATAAGATTTTTTTGTCATTATACTCACATGCTCCGCTCTACTTAAAAAAATATCGGGTGTTTTCATCTCCTAGAGGCAAGGTTTTGGGGTAGAATACTGTATTTTATTTTGACCAACAAAATATATGTTTCGGGAGCTTTCTTGAAATGAAACAGGGTGCAAGATGCAAGCGTGGCGGATTTCTTTTTTCTTTTTCGAGTTATTGACAGCTGGAGCTAACAAAACAAAAAATGGCGTTTTTTTCAACCTGTTAGGGAATGCATGTTTGACATCTCGATATTCAGTCACTTCTCAAACTACTGCACTGGGACTCTTTTGTGATACCCTCCAAATTAGAATGAAATATGCTCAATGAATTGAAAGGAATCTCGTTTTTTATCATAATTTAGAAAACAAAACTGGAATAATTTTCACTGGGCTTTAAAATTGCGCTAGTATGGTAATCATTGACAACAAATTCAGTGCACAAGACGAGGACAAGAAGGGGACAAAAACAGGGCGCTTGAGATTCAGCGCCGTGTTTGTGTCACCTTTCTTGTACTGCGTTTTTTTGTTTTAGCTGAATTTGCTGAATAATGTCCTTTTTGATGCATTTTATCAAAGTTTAGAAAGTTCTTACGTCTGACCTATTCAAGATATTTTAATGACCTTGATATCATTGAAAAACTCGAACTTAGCTCTTTCTATTGCACACACATTGAATATTATATGTAAAAAAAATTATGTTATATACACCCGAATCAACGAACGTTTAAAAATCTAGCGAATTCGAAATCGAGTTTCTCAAAGACCCCATTTTAATTTGCTTCATTTTTTATTAGTAGCAAGGCGTGATAGTGTTTTATTAAAAAATATCATAATATTTAGTTTTGTTTTTGTTTATATAACCGGAAATGAAGCTCGAGCTTTGTCAGATCTGCGTTCTAAAACGGCAAGGTTTGTTGCGGAGTAAACTAAAATTTACTCCGCATTACACACAATTTCAGTTATCTGTAAGCCTGCATACAGTGTTAAGTTAAGCATTAATCTTAGGTAAATATTCATATCCAAGCCACACTATTGGCCAGAATAACACCCATCCGAGGACTCGGTCAGTAACTCACAGCAACTCGGGTGTATTGGAGCGAGACGTTCGGCTGGCATTCGTGCCCAATCAGTGATTAGACAAGCGCTGCCTCAGCGATCGGCTGGCAGTCGGTGTTTCGTTTTCCGTTCAAGAAGTGCAAAGCTGAAAACGGTTAGGTGGCAGCAGACCTGTACTTTGCCAGTAACGCTTGTTACATTTTGCGGCAACAAAGTGACGACCTACGTTTACCAGTGATACACACGTGACGGAATGTCCCTACAGCGCGCAATTCGCGTAACGAGTTTCGATGAAACGTTCGTGTCGACTAAACCTGTGTCCATGAAACGTGTGCCCATGAAATGTTGTCCAAGAAACGTGATTCCACGAAACGAGTTTCGATGAACCAAGCAGCCCGTGACATGAGCAGGCTCGGCCGTACGCAGATATCGTGGGAATAAAGCAGTTCATACTCTGCAACCGACTGGAGTGGACTCCCTCACAATACGGGCCGAGACGTCCAATATGACAAATCACTTTTATTCCAGTACTCCAGTGTAGTGGGCAAAGTTGCGTTTTGCCCACTACCGTAGCCTCCCCTATACTGACAAAGCCTGGCAAATTGCCACGAGACGCGGCCGCCGAAAGTGAAAGGTAGAGCGGCAGACAAGAGTCATGTAACGGGCGCCCCGCTGCGGCGAGACGCCCAAACACACTTCTCCCGAGCGATGGAATGTCCGCTCGTGCTTCTCGCGTTCCTCGGGCTACCGCTTCTTTTCTCGTCAGGTTTGAAAACCATGTTTTGGGTCCTCGCCGCTGCAAAAGCTGTGCGCTGACTACAGGCTCCCCGAGAAATGCTCTGTGCTACCAGATCCTCGCGCTCAAATCTGCGACCGGGCACTCTATGGCTCCGTCATCAAACTGCCAGGCTTCGTGAGTATAGAGGAGGCTATGCCACTACATAGTAGGCAAAACAAAACTATGCCCGTCATGAGCGTAGTTTTGTTCTGCCCATTACGTGCAAAACGAAACTATGTAATGAAGTACCGTGTTTTCTTTTTCTTTTCCAGATAACGTTGACCACGCAACGCTGTCTGCAACGTTATTTGAAACGCTCAGTTTACGTTTCAGATAACATCAAGCACGCAACTCTGGACGCGGAAGTTCGCGCTCCTTGGTCACCGTTTTGTGAGAACACGCGGGCACTACTGATAAACGGCAGATGAAAACGAAACTATATGCTCAACTTGTATTGCAGGGTGTGCAACCCAATAATCTACACTGAAAAAAAAATGTTTGTACTATAACAGCAATTATCCGAAAAATTTCAGTCAAAATAAGGAAATAGTTCTGTTAAATTAAAACACAGACAAGCTCACCGGTTAAAAAAATATGGCTTATGTTATTCGTGAAGATACACCAAGCTTTTGGTAAATAAACAGCCTAAATATACTTGTATTATCGGTAAACAAAACACAAGGTTGTATTACACTAAAAATGTGACTTTTGTTTAAATAAGCACTCTAGAAAATGTCCTGTTATCTGCAAGAAAACAGAGCTTCTGTTCTCGCATCTCATTTATTTTTGGTGAATAAACAGTGTAGACAAACTTAGAATACTGGAAAGATGCAGAGCTATTTCTCATTCCTGCAAAACGGATGATCATTAAATCAGTGAACGAAGTAATAGCTAAAATGAAATATATTATGAAGCAACGTTTTTCCGTGATCGCAATACATGGTGTAAGTAGTACTATCGTATTCGAATCAAATGCGAACAGCAGAGAGCGTGTCCGCTGCGCCTCCTGGAGGCCTCTGTAAGCTGATAAAACTGCGGGTTGGAGAGTAGGGCGCTTCGAAAGTGTGCGTTCTGTAACTACACAGGGCTGCCAGATATAGCACCACCAAAAACCCGCCAACGGTTCGGACGTATAGCCCAAATATAGCCAAAGCCGTAAAATATATATATATATATATAGCCAAGTAGTCAAGACGAAAAGCAATGATTTGAAAGCCTTTTATTGACAACTTCTTAGACACATAAAAAGCACGTTAAAATCTCTTTTCCAACCGCCAGATGCGCCACATTTTGTGTTCATTATGACACTTGTGAATTTTTCTAAAGAAAAGCTGCGGTAGGATGAAAATCCTACAATAGTGACCCTTCTTTCGTATGTTTTATAGAAGTGCAAAACGCACAAAGACACATTTCATTGTGAAGCCTTTGAGATATGCTCATACAGTAAAAGAACAGAATACCGAAGCGGAACAGCCAGAACGCTGGGAGTTTCAAACCAGAACCTTAATATCTAAGGTCTGTACCAATATCCCACCCGTCCCTTTTTCTTTGTGTAGAATATGAGTGTCCCCCATTCCGGTTCACTCTATTCCTGATTGTGTTGTCCTTTGTTGGGTTGGGCGACGACTGGTAGTCAATTGTTTAGCGGTGTAGCTGCGGACTTCTTATTTTGAAAAACTTGGGTGCCTGAGAATTCTCAAAATGGACACCAAAGCAGCGTCTGGAGAGTTCAGTCTACGTCCTGGTAGACGATGCGCTACCGGGCCTGTGGTAATAGGGCAATCTGTTTGTTTGAAGATAGAGTGAGTAGGCAGGCGAGCTGGTTGATGTTACACATTTTTGAAAAACCGGAGACGACGGACGAAAAAGGGGACAACACACAAAACGTCCCGAACGCAGCTACTAAACCTTTATTGGCACAGTCGTTTATATACCATCTCTCCCACACGTCTCCCGGAAACTGCACACGCCCCTAGGACTTTCAGCCAGGGTGCGTCGCGTCTTGACCTCATTTCAAAACCAGCGAACTCAGTTCTTGCACAGCATTACAAACAAAGCCCCATTGTCACAACCCCCAAGGTCGGACCCAGCGCACAACACCTTCACACAACTCCAAGACCTAACCTGCATCTTGTACAAAGGCCCCATGGGGCCTTTGTACGAGATGCGCGTTAGCCCCCCCCCCCCCGCCTCCCCGGAAAGATTCTTGGCCACTAGAGCGCATACTGATACTGCCAGACCAGGGTGAGAGAATGCAATGATAGATATACATATGTAAGTTTGAGCTTTAGTCAGGAGCAGACCGACAGATATGTAAATCATAGACAGAGGAGCCATGTTGCAGTGTCCATACACCACGCTGAAAGCGATTGCGGAGCATGAACGTCTCAAGCTGCGTTCACACTGCCGTTACATCGTACTAAAGACAGTCTGCAGAAAGTGGCTGAGGCGTGCTTCTTCCTTGTATGACGGCCCTGTCAGAAAATTGATACGCAAACAGCCTGCAGGCATGTTCAAAGAATAGATATTGCATTAAGCAAACATGATTCGAATATGCTTGAGCCGTGTCCGCAAATGTCATTATGTCTACATGCAACGCCGTGTCTTTTTTGTATGATCTATGAGCTGCGTGACTGCCGCTTAAAGGCTGACACAGCTCTATTTCCACGCAGAACACATAGGGAAACAATCACTGCTATCTTTGGAGTACGTCCAGCCATTGCTGAGTCCCAAAACATATTAGGGCTCAACAATCAAACTACACATTGCCATAAAGATAATAATCCCTGGAGAAGGTAACAAAGGACAACACAAATCCCCAAACGCAGCTGGGTGCGCGACTGAACAAATCCGCCTGGTCCTGGTACCTAACAAGGGGCCTCTGCATTTCCAGAGGAGCGCTCTACCCACTGAGCTAACCACGAGTTAGACGTCAGTAGGGCTAACGGGTTTTCTACAACTACCACCAGTCTAACACCAACAAGGATGAACGGCCAGCATTTTAAGGGTATAATCTTAATGCAATAAATGATAAGGCGCAGCGATCGAGCTGGACAAGTATAACGATATTAATCCCTGAAGAAAATGATCCAGTAATGAAAGTGATGGTCTGGGATATTTGTTCAAACCGCAAAGATATCAAGAGTTAAAAGACATAGAATGTACAGCGGTATTCTACAACGCAAACAATTTGCAATGAGTGAAAATGATGACAGGACAATGTACAATTTGAAACTATGCACACATAACTGCTGCCAACAGTCCCCAGAGCACTACATAGTGTGCTAAGCACATATACAGGCATCTCGACTTATATCACCTCGTATAAAATGCAATTCATTGTAAATAACTAAACCCGTAGCATAAAAGTTATTTTGGTTGCCACAATGATAATGCCATTGTATAATACAAGTTGCACAAGCAATGCAGTTGATAACTACACGACGATCAAGCTATACGAAGCCTAAGATATATTGAATGTGCTCGTTTTAAACTCACTGGTGGATACCAACCTTAAGGTTACGTTTATCAGAGTAATAGGAACGCAGAGTGTTGCCCCATACCGCGCCTCAAACTTCTTATCAGTCGGTGTTACATCGACGGCAAATAATCCATACGACAAGATACAAGTCGCTTCTATGAGGAATCTATGGCACCCACTGTCAAGTCACTATAGTCACCGATAAGTTAAGAAACGTAGGGCTGAGATGTCGAGCATCTTATTAACGGTTGGCGGTCAATGAGTGTGGCATAATACGGTAAGAACGCCGACAATTGAATCTCGAAATAAAAAGTTGAATAAAGCAATCCAGGCCTTGGGTTCCTTGAAGGAGCTGTGCAACGATTTTAACGTTGAAAGAATTGGAATCTTCTAGTTTTGACATTATTCACCTTGTCACAAAGGACAGAAAACACACCTCCTTCCTTCGAAATGTTGCGATTCCGCCGCGTAATCGCGAGGCAAAATTAGAATATTCCCCGACCTGCAGCCGCGAGCGGCGGCCATGAGAAACACGCGGCGTGACGTCAATGGGGGTCTTGTAGAAAGATAGCACGTTTGCGAATACCTGCTCGATAAAAGGTAACTTTTCTATAAATCTTGTCACTCCAACATAAATTTAAATACGTCAAATACCTGTTACCATCGACAAAACTTTCATTATACGGAGTTTCAGTGGCGCCATCTATCCTGAGGTCCACAAAACCGTCAGCTCTATCTGCTATCGCGAACAGCCGCCAGAAGCCGGAGGGGAGGGGGACAGAGCCGGACGGGTATGGCCGAACCCGGATGAGACTTTCCTCCTTTCACCATATTGTTCGCGCTGCGCCCGCCAGCACGTGGTCACGCGGTCGCGAGCGGATGAGTTCTCGCTGCTCACTGATGGCTTTAGAGAGAGACCTTCACCGGAACCCCGCTCAACCCCCATTGACGTCACAGCGCACGTGACTCGGAAGATGGTGAAGGAGTTGAGATGTTGCCGAAAACCTCAATCTTTGTCCATTTTTAAAATAAAAACTAGGGCATGAAGGCAAAAGCGGCTTTTTGTTCTTCACTTCAGAAAGGTCGAGACACCAACTCCCAAAATATTTAAACAAAGCACTGAAACTGTTGCACAGCTCCTTTAGCTGCCCGTGACAAAATAACCTTTGGGAAATAGGATATGATAGGTTTACAGGTATGATCATTGTTTAGACCGAACTATACATAGTTTCGACACCACTCAATACCAGACATGCATCGTCCATTGTCACAACAGCGCTATATGGCGCCTGACCTCAGATTGGTCCATTCCTGCATGATCTTTCGGCAGGGACGAGGTCTACAGTAGCGGCTGACCACAATGCTAAATATTCAATACGCCAATAAAACCACTATCTAAACAACATCATTAGATGCATTCAAAATCGCAAGAACACTCAAGGGAGCAACTGTCTTGACGTCGAAAGTATTTTTTTACTGTTCCGCGATCGCTCACTTCAACGAGGTATGTACATGTTTGTTGCTTTGTCACCCAGTCCAGCACCCTCAGCGACATACCGACAGCACATGAGCGGCCTAAGCGGTCTCACACCGAATTGGTCGACTTGTTCACAGTAGCGGTGCTCCCAACGGGCGCTCCACTCACAGATTCCAGCTCTGTACTGTTCGAAAGATTTGACGTGTTCGAGTTATTAGAAGACCTCAGCTTTTCCTTCTCTTTTCTCTTTGCCTTCGTACCAGAGCAAAAATATTGGTAGTCCTTGAATCCGAAGAAGAGGTAGACGCCCTGAAGTCCAGTGAAGATGCTCGTGAGGACCTGGATGACCGTGGAGTTAAGAAAGGTCAAGAGGCCCAAGAACCAGGTGGCCCCCATGATCAGTGCGAGCTTGAAGAACAGCGCCACGTCGGATGGCTGATGGCCACTCTTGGAGCCCCGGAGGTGCGATGATCTTCAGAACGTAGATGATGATATGGATGTATAGACCCAGGTCAAGCAAAAGAAGCACTCCCATCGGCACCAAAAGAAGGACACGTAAGCGCGGTACTTCCCGAAAAAGCAGTAGTACTGTCCGTAGGCTGGTGACAAAGGAGACCATGGAGCTCCCCAGTTGAGCGCCGAACAGATGGCGATGAGCACTAACGGTGCACCCCAGGCGATGAAGCAATAAATGACGAACGTACGGTCGTGTCTTGTGGCTATCCGCATCGAGGCTATGTTCCTCCACATGTCGAAGGACAGGACGCTGGTCCAGGAGAAGGTCGCGATAAAGCCGTAGTGAAGCATCACGGAAGACGCCACGCACACGTCATCGGACACGTCCAGATAGCTGGACAGGATGTAGACAAGTTGAGTGGCGAAGAGGGTACCAGATAAGCACAGGTTGCATCTGGAGGCGAAGCTTCTGGAAGCTCCGAAGAAAACGTATGTGACGGCCTTGAGAAGAAGAAAGAACAGGGAGATGCTGATGCACACCATGACCAGGTAGTTCTGGAACGTGTACGTGTAGGACTCGTCCCCGCTGGCGGCTGCCTTGGTCTTGTTGGATGGCGTGTCGTTCGAATACCGGTAGTCGTCGCTCTTAATATAGCACTTATCTTCGTACCACGAGAAGCAAGCATCACGTTTAGAGACAGTCCCATTTTCGACAGCAAAACGTAAACGTTTGCCTGTCTCAGTTGTCGTGTTCGACAACGCTATTCTGATCATCTTGTCGTCTTGCAGGCATGCGAGAGAAGAGATGTTCACTTCACTGCACAAGGCACAGTACACATTCTTGTAGATCGTTTGGGTTTCACTCTGAAGCACAGGTTCGAAATACGTCTCGCAGTTCTCACGTTGTTTCTCAGTCGAATTACTTGAACACGTGCTGTTAAAGACTCGGTTTATAGTCGCACCGTCTCACATCGGTCTCGAACTCGTTGTGCCGTGGTTTGAAGTAGAGCGTTGCGTTATCCGTGCTTGTGACCTCCCAGTACGACAAGTTTTTTGTGTCGTAGTTGCAGAGAGCACAAAAATCCGTTGCGGTACGTAAAACCGGATAAGCTAGTGGCGAAGATGCGATGAAAAGTTTCGTTGTGAGTCGTCGTATTTTCGCAGCCGCCTCTAATTTCGTCATCTGGCCATGTAGCATTGCAGTCTGCGATTACCGCGATGTCTTGTACTGTCTCGTCGTCGAAAAACACGGGAACACAGGATGGCGCTTTTACTCGTGCTTTTGTAATATTTGGCTTCGCGTCGTAGCAGCAATCTTGGTAAATCGCGCAGTTCGTCACGTTAGAACAGGTGAATTCGGGAGGTTCTTCCGAAATTGCATTGCCGCTGCAGTTAAAACGGGAAACGATTGCTTCTTCAGCTTCGCTTAGTATTTGTTGAACTCGTTGACCCTGTGACGAACGAAGATGGCCCGTGAAGTATCCAAGCTGCGACGACGAAGGTCAGGAGGTACTTCATGTTCCTGCACCTGCCAAAAGTAAATAAAAAGCCATATACATTTTTTTGTTGTTGTTTAGCACGTTTGGAACATGCATTTCATTAACGGGCTATGCAACACTCTAACAAAAAGTGGATAAATGGTTTGCTATAGGATGGTCAGTACTTGGAAATAACAGACTGCGGCCGTCACAAACAATAGTTTCGTATGCGTCATTTGTTCGCGGTTGTCAGGTGATGTCGCACACAACTGGACAATAATTTAAAGTGCGGTTTACACTGTATTGCTCTAGCAAGAAAACATATTCACTGAAAAAGAGGCATTCTATTCCTGTACATGTCGTAAACTCGACTGCACTGTTCTCAGATGAGCCATGCATTTATGTGCTTCTAATGCCAATGAGAAACATTTCAACATGCTTGGTTAGTTATATTATTTTGGGTAAACAAAGTGGCATATTTGCACCGTTTGTATGGTTCCAGAAGTGAATGGAATGTTGATATATTTGTTTTCAGACTCTGTTCTATTATTTACTACTTTTTAGCTTACCATTTCTGTGCATCATTGTCAAGACAAGGGTAGTCATGGGCACCGAAAAAACTATTGAACTAAAGTGAATTGAATTACAATAAGGAAACGGCGGTATCACAGGGCAGATTCCAATGAGAACCTCAGTGTGCATAGCATTTCGATGTAGTCGAGTCACCAGCTCTGTACCTTTCCTTAGTCGGTTCAGTCATTAAAAAGGTACAAAGGCTTACCGCATCCCTGATAATTCAGTTTTGGTGGCAAGAGGAGTCTACGCCTTTCTGCCACTAAGACTGCATGACAGGGCGTGTCACAGTTCGGATTCCACGTTTACTGAACTGATTGATGATACAAGCTAAGGCAACATTCCAGAGAAAGCCTAACCTTACCCAAGTTGATCAGTCCCAGGGTCCTAAACGCTTAGTAACCTTCTGCTCCATTTTCTCGGTATTTCTGTCCCAAGGACTCCAGACGACAAGCGAATAACCCGCCAGTAAGACCTAACTCTGGCCCTTGTTTAGCAATGTAGGTCCAAAGATACCAGGCGAAAACCGCACAACAAGAAGTGATGCCAATATTTTGCATTTGCTCGAGAACTGAAGGCAAAATAAATTAGGTGACTATCGAACAACCCGGCAGTTAGGCCTTGCTCTTGCACCTGTTTGGAAATTTATGGCCAAAATACCCAGACTCTGGCTAAGGAGTATTGAGTTTGGTTATACCCTGACTTTTTTTTAAATTTTCATGGCACTAAATTGCCAGAAAGAAACACAATTTCGTTATCTGTGGTTTCATAGCGTTTTGTCAGGTTATGAAGGAACACGTGATATTAAAGTATAGAGGAGAAATCCGGCTGTGCTCACCGCAGCTGGCTTGTTTCAGGGAAGCAACACGGCAAAGAAAAAAGTCTTTCTTGTTCTATCGTTCTGATTGGAGGAGACCCGAACGTGCCGTCGATGAGTCGGGTGAAAAAATTAAGCAACCTCAAGAGGAGCCTCACGCGTCTAAGACAAGTTGCTTTTGAGATCCTCTAGATGCTGTGATTCGCATCCAAATGTTTTTTTGTTTGTTTCGTTTTTTTTTAAAGTTCGATTTACGTCACTTGAGTTCGTGACTATCTGAAAGGGGCGCTGGTGTTTGGGAAACCAAGGCACACTCATGTCACACCCACCTCATTGCTCCTTCTCCCCTTCCTTCAAACCAGGCTTCGCTGTTGGTCCTTAGGTTACTTCCAAGACACTATTCCCCTCACCCTTTGCTTTCACAATAACGGTATTGCCCCAGGTGCCTGTAAAATTTCGCCCTCCGCTCAGGTATTTCTTACGCAACCCAACTTACGTTGGCGCGCGAACGACACGCACGTCTTTTCTATTTTTATTCCCGCAGTACGTTTTTTTTTTATTGCTTGATTAGAATTTAATCTTTGGCACAATAACCTAATAAGAGCGTACTATGAAATTCTTGCGCAATGTCAGCTGGAGGTGCATACCTTTGTTGAAGTGTCGATCCGATGTGTGCACTTTCACATACGATTCCAGAAACTTCATGTAAAACGTTCGTTTGCTCAAACATTCGGCTTTTTGCCTCATTACCAGGAGTAACTTTATCTAGCGACAGGTTAAAAATCGGTCAACAAGAGCTAGAATACTAGGCATTGGTCGATTGTATTTACACTAGCTGGGGTCGTCCATCATTCGCGATATTAGCTGTGATCAAAGTCAGGAAATCATAGAACGAAAGAATAACTTGTCATGAATGATCCACCCCAAGGAGCAGCCCGACGTGTTGTAGAAACAGTCAATAACAACCCAGGGTTTTCTTCCTTGCGAGTGCATAAATCATCTTTGTATGGGTTGATTTCTTACACGCAATCTTGGACGTCAATATGCTCATAATGCGTCATCGTGCCTCTGCGAAAGACAAAAGAAAACTAAAAAGTAGGCTCAACCTCACCTCCCAACCAAGCTCCCCTCCCCTCCCTTTGTGGTGTGGGATGCCCCTCCCCACCTTCCCCCACCACCGCCCCACACCACAAATTCTTGTGACTCGGAAAGCCTTCCTTGTATCTTTACGTGCTCATGGTCGTTTGTTCCGCAGAATCTACAGAGTGTCCTTATTAGTACTAAGAGAGAGGAACCGTTTTCTTTAGCACAAAAACATGAACTTCAGATAGTAAATACACTCGGAGTACATTTGAACTCATGAGCCATGACTCGAACGGAACACTGAAAATCGATTGCAGTGAAGTCAGCAGCCAAACCCTGAACTATCTTGGGAACGGAGAACAACGGAACTCTAAGCCGATTTTATGTTTCCATTCTTCATCTTTCTTGTGAGATAAGCTAATTGAGAGTTAAACGCATGTACGCTGCCCGGCCGTTCCTTATGACATACACTCTAAACATTTCCGTGCATCTCTGTTATCTGCAGTGCGCTCGGTCAGCCAGTGTTTGGGATAACTGTCATCTATAAACGGGGGGAAGTTCCGCGAATTAGAAGGCCACAAATGCATTATTGACTAAAAGAAAAGTCTGGTGATCTGACGCAACGCATGGCGTTTCACATGCTCGTGACATGCTCATGACTACAACTTTGCCTTCGTTCCTTTTCTTTTTAAAGGTAATTAGGCATGATCATTCGCTGAGCTGAGATATTACCACGTTACTTTTCATTGTGGATATATATTTTTACATTGCTAATTACTCATCAGGACATTCTTAAGAATTAATGTATATTTAACAATACAACAAATTTAAAGTCACGACATTACTTTAAGAACGTTACCATTACTTCAATATCTACCATTGCAGAACTAATTTTGATAGTTTTAATAATTTTGATAATTTTTGATGTTTTACGCTGTTATCATATACAACGTTAAGGTCATCTCGAATCGTAATTTTTTGAGCCCACGTCGGTTTTCTCTTCAAATTCGTCCGTTGGGTTGCCACAATATTCTTTAAACATGGTTTTCGGGTAGATACACTATTTGATGGGGTGCCTGAAGAATATAAGGCGTAAAACATGTAGTCACTTTTATTGACATTATTGTCATCAAGTAATACATCTTTTGCTAAATTACCTTCTTCGTAAAGAAATAAATTAGACCACTCATTACTAAATAGTTTATGAATTACTTCAATGTTATGACAGTAATGTCACTAATGCCAGATCTGGCTAAGTCTCGCTTTGTAGATCGCCGTGATTGGCTCAACAAACTTATTTGCGGAAAAAGAAAACAAAAAGGTGTTTTTCTTCTTTTAAATTCGTCCCGAATTCTTCTGTTCGAAATACTACAATTAGTTTCTTTTTATTCAGTAAAACTACTAACAGCTGCGTAACTGTACAAAAAAAAGGACATCGCCAAAAGCCAATGTAGCATACAAAGATTTCTTACTAGGAAGTCTCAAAGGGTTGTTTGCGCGCGTGCTTGCACATGCGCAATACACATCCGGTATGTCCAAAGAAATTACGAAGGTAGTTGTTGAAGGAAGCTCCTGGAAGTTTCAAAGCGGCTGCCGACGTTTGGCTAAAGGCACTTCGTTTCTTCAAGAGTTATTTCTTTACGACAAGCTACAGGTCTCTTAGCAAACCATCGATTGCGGTTTCAAACATTTCTCGCGCTGCAGAACCCAGAAATCATTAGATCAATCGCCACCCCTGCCCGTTTCAATCTGAATGGGCATCGTACTGGTGTGCGGTCGTGTATCGCTACTGCCTGATGCACGCTAGGGACGCCCAGGCAGAGGTACTGCACTGGCTACATTTCTCATCAAACAGCGGAAACACGAGACGCCTACTGGGCCTGACTATTTTTGCCGCTGTCTAAATAAACTGGGTCCGGATATTTCATCGAACACCGTTTCGTCGAATGCCGTTTCATCGAAGCCATTTCATCGAACGCAATTTTATTGAAAGTTGTTTTATCTAACGCCGTTTTATCGAAGCCGTTTGATCGAACAACGCCTAGTTAAGCAGTAGGAATTTTGGATCTAGAAAATTGTTTTTTTTAAATCCGTAAGAATAGCATACCTTTCTTTTCCTACAAAGAGGAAAACAAATAATAAGATACTTCTTTTTTTTCTCGCTACACCTTTTTCCCCCATAGTGACTGATGACTTGTGTTGCTAATGTAGCCAATAGTAAACGGGACCATCTCGCCTTGACATTTTATGTAACCTGTGGTCATCGGGTGCAGTGGCGAAGGTACGTCACTTCAAGGGTGTACTTCACGTTCTTGAAGAGACGTATTCTGTTTCAAGCACAAAGTTGCATGAAACAAAAAATGGCGTGTCTTTCTTTTATTGGTTTATTCTTCGTCGTCGGTCAGAACCGTGGACTTACCGGCTGATTTCAACCTTTGTTCTTAGAAAGAAAGCTATACTTCTAGGATAGAGTGAAGGCTCTTGTAGATATATAAATAAAAAAGGCGCAGAGAAGAATAGTTATCGTCCTTTTTGGATCTACCTTTTATGCGTGAACAAATAGGAAACAAAGTATCAGTTGGAGTACAGCCGCTTATCTTACTCTGAAAACAAGAAATCACTCATTACTACCCACTCAAGTTTTGTTATGTTCTACGATCCAGTAACCAAACGTTTGGTGAAATAGTGACCAGGGTAGTAATTTTATTTCTGGTGACTCCGACAACAGCGTGCAAACATACTCAGAAGAAAGTAAATAATCCAAAACGCACTCATAGTGCTCCAAACTTCGGTAAAGTGAAATTCGATGAAACGGCGTCAAGCGATTAGATGAGAGGCGTTGGATGAAAGGTCTACTTATTCAATGAAACGGCGTTCGTAACGGATGAAAACGGCGTTCGATGAAACGGCGTTCATTGAAATGTCTGGTACCATAAATAAACACACAGTACAATTTTAAGATTTTTTAGACTCTCTCGAACAAATCTACTAGTTCCAAAGTACACTGCGAGACAGTTCTAGCACCAACACAACATCGGCGGGTTTTTCAATTTTATTTGGAAAAGGTATTGTCAGGCACCACATCTCACTTCTTAGGTTAGCGCACTAGGTGAGTACTTTCCACCACCTTAGTAATGCTGACGACAGTACTTAGACTTGAGAAGAAAAGCTAGAAAAGCCGGAGATCTTTGGTTCGCGCTAACAGGTTCGCGCTGTGTAAAAGGCTAGAATCCTTCTACAAATTCTTCATGATAACAAGAACAGTCAGGCAACAAAACAGGTAGAAAAGAAAAGCTACTCACAATTCCGTTCACTTAATTCCAGCTTGACGACCGTCTTGGGAAATCCGTAATCCTTCGATCCAGCAAGGACGACGCTCACAGACGCAGGCCCACGGTCACGGCATCACTCACACGGACAGTCCGAAGTACGCTCCGGCCACGTCGTCGTCGTCGTCGCGGAACCACATGCTAACAGACAATCTCCCCGAGAGTGTATAAGACCGACAGACGGAATCCCGTACGGAGGCACCAAGCGCGCGTGCTCGGAGTTTTTTGCGTTGTTTCTCTCGGGGCCGTTTTGGCGAAGGGTAGAGGTCATGACGGCCCAGACCTTTCAAGACATGCGCGTTTGGAACGGACCGGTTCGGTAAAAAAAAAGAAAAAGTCTTTGAAGGACGCCCTGTGGCTCCTTCGAACTGCTCCCGGCACCGTGCCTTCTATCGGTCTGTCTTCTTTTTTAGAAAAAAACGGTGCGGCCGCGAAAGTGGTGTGGGGAGGGGTGCGAGAGGAAAGGGGCTATTCCGGAGTAGATACCAGCAATCAAGCGTCGTTTCCGAGGGTATGCGCTAGCTGGTGAGATTGACGCATTCCCGCGCGTATCCTGGGTTGACTTCTGGGAGTGACGTTGCGGTTAGGTAAGCGCGCGAGTGGTCGCTACTTTACCGGCCTGCGGGCTTGGGAGAGGTACGCCTCTTGAGAAGCTGATTATTTGACGAGGAGTGTAGGTACTCCTTCCTTTCGTGTTTTTTTTCTTCCTTTTTTTTTAGACACTCTTCTGTAGGAGTGTTGTGAAATTTCCTCTTTCCTCTTTCTTCGCAGACAATAAACGTGCAAGGAGAATAAACGCGAGACGTCTTGATTTAAACAGCTTAGGCGTGCTTTGCGCTGGCTAAGAACTTGTTCTTTCGTATTTGCCACTGTGACTTGTGATTTACGGGTTTTGGAAGAATGGAAAAGTAGATTTGTGACCTGTTGTCACGCGAGGAACGCCGACCTGTCCAGCTATGGGAAGACTAGTTTAGATGACATAACAACGTATTGAGTCATACGCGCTATCGCAATAGTGCTAGCTCGGTGGATGAGCGGTCAAGCAGCATTGTATTACACGAGGAATACAGGCCTATAGAACAATGAGGGACAAGTATGGATATATAGATTTATGCGCTCTATTGATTCGACGCTACCTCAGGGAAGAAGTCGTCAACCAGAACTGTCCTTTCTAACTACCAGGTGTCCCAATAGCGGCCAGACTCTCTAAATTGAGTGCAAAATTCGTTTTTTTTAACCTATCGCGCTACAATTTTGTGCAGCGTTGCCCACAGGCTGCGCATTTCATTTTGTAAAATTTGCAAAGAGCAATTTTTCTTCAGGAAAAAGTAAAAAAAGAGGCTTAACTCCCATGGAAACCCAGCGAAGCCACCGGTCTTCAATCAATAGGGCGCCCTATTGCTTGAAGACCGGTGATTTCACTGCGGTTCCATAGGAGTTAAGCCTTTTCTTTTTTCTTTTTTCCTCGGGTAAGTTCGCTCTTTACAAATTTTTTAGAAAAAATGCACCACCTGTGGGCAACGCTGCAGAAAATCGTAGCGCGATAGGTTAAGAACCCGATTTTTGAGGTTGATTTAAAGAGCCTGGCCGCTATTTGGGACAGCCGGTACATCGCATTTTCAGGACAAAAGTGTCCTGAAATGTCATTCGAACTATGTTGAACGAGCGCGACATAGGCTCGAACAAATATTCGAAACTGCTGTAAAACGTAACAATGATTACACAGTGTCAGGTGAATACAAAAAGTAGGCACCAGTTCAAGATTTCAAGTGCACCCGCAGCGAGAGAAAATGACCGGTAAATAATCAAAAAGAAAGCTAGGCGTGCAGTTTCCGCGAGAGAGATTCGCTAATTTTCATAGAGCCCTGGACAACAGCTAAAGCCGCTCAAACGTCTCTACAGGTATATCGTTTTGAAAGGCACTCTGACTACCCACAAGGCCTTGTGACGTCACTCATCCGGCATTTTTCTCCATCTAGATTGGCCTTCAAAGGGAAGACAGCCATAATGAGCCGAAGGAAAGAGAGAAAGGAGATAAATGATGTACGCGCAAAAGGATCCTCTTTCAAATTGAGATTGTGCGTCGCGGTTGAACAACTTGAACAACCGTATACGACCCAAACATCTCGTACTGTCGCAATGTCGCAATGAATATCATCCCACGTCGACACGATCCGTAAAAGCGCAACAAAAGTTATTTCAAGTCGTGGACGCGGTTCGATTTCAATCAGAGAGCGAGACGCCCACCCATAGGTGGGTTGTCCGTTTTGTGCTACTTAAGGTGGTCGAATCCGTTTTTCAGCTGTCCAGTGACTTTAAAAAAAACAATAATTTTGGAATGTTTTCTTTTTTAGTTTCAGGTCGGTGCAGACGACGTCTTACCATTGACACCGCACAACCATTAAAATAAAATATCGTTTTTTTTTTATTTTACACTTTACGTGCACAAAAATTCGGAGCCCTACTTTCCCGGGAAGAACACGGTACAGCCGATCCCCGCGATCTAGAAAGAACGCTAGGCGAAGAGCGAGGCTGAAAAATACGTTTAAACCACAAAATTGATTACGGCGTGATATCGCGTTTTCTTTTTCTGTGCGTAATTGATTTAGCCGGTGATAATAAAAAAGAAATGCGCGATAGCGCTGAGCAGCGTGACGACGCACTTTTGTTGCGGCTTGATTGGCTCTCCACCGAATTGTACCGTTGACAGCGCTCGGATTCATGTGAAACGCAGCAAAGATTGCAACAAATGGCTGTCCGAATGTTTTTTTTTCGATAAAATAAATGCTTTAAATCTTTTTTTTTTCTTTAAGTTTCGATGATCCGATAAGGAGGGCCAACAATTGGTATATGTATGTCAAGTGCATCGCGGGGCATTGTAGTGCATTCGGAAACTTCCGACGGTGTATTTTTGGCCCCTTTGGCGTTGTGGTAAGACCGTTCTAACTAAGCCCACTCTATAACGCCAAGTGGCCGGCCGACTTGTCCGGTAAGAATGACCTCTCGTTTCACCATTTCGCTTTTCCGCCGTTCTCTGTGCCGACTTGCAACTGCTTGGCACGCGATGCGCCTAGCGCGCGATCCAAGGTTTGTACAAAAAAAAGAAAAAGATACGAATAATTGTTGTACGGCCGTTTATTCGGCTGATTCTGGGCCATCGCGTTAAAGCATGGTGATTTTAAGCAACCGACAAACAACGTAGCCTGATCGCTGCAACTACCGAGCTGGGCATTTTAACGTGCGTCAGGTAGGGGCGGTTGGTGGTTGCTTGAGAACGCGCCAGTACGTATTCATGCCGAGATCGACAGGATTGAGCAGAAACCAAAACACGTGGTCTTCAAGATCAGTCAAGATGCGAGGATTGTTGTGTTTACTAAAGAGGGCAGTATACATTTCTAATATGGCTACTCGGATCCTAAAATAAAGTTATATCTAACCTAGAAGGTCCCCTTGAACTCCCCCGCATGTATATTTTTTTAACGAGGCGAGCAAGGTGAGCCAATGAGGTCTTATCATCACCCAATAAGACACAAGGATCTTATTGCGGCGCGATGAACACCGGTTAAATTAAACAGCGGCAGTATCAGCTGATTAGTATATAGTGCTAGCCAAAATGGGTAAAGCGCCGCATGGAACACCTCCGGTATGTTAAGCTGTGAAACCGAGTAACACACCGTGCTACAAAAGGAAATTCCATTCCTGAATATTAATTTTTTTAAAGCTTAACTTACCCTCATGACTATTGTACCTACCCGGCCGGAAAGCCGCTGGGCCAGCTCAGGCTGCCTCACCCTGTGAGTACCTAACTAATCTGAACAGTGGCCGTAGTAACCTGTAAAGTTAACGCAGCGCTTGCTGGCGCTAAGCGTGGGAAGGGGCACGGAACTTGCAAGAATATTGTTCCACAACGCTTTCGCTTCATCGATCCCACAGATTCCTTACATAGCATCGACCGACAAAGAACATATCCTTTACCCAGGAACATAATAGGTAGGTTCTTAGAAGTGAAGACATGACTGTAGCCCGGATCTCCCAAGGCTACAACAGACGCCGCGTTAGACGCTCACACTGGCCACGTGCCACGGCGCTAGATAGCCACCACGGAAAAGGTCACGCCCCATGACCCGGCGTGGCTCGCAAGGTCACGGTCAATTCGTTGGCGCGCACGCGGCGCCACACGCTTCCGCGATTAGCTGTTTAGTTCGCGTCCCGGACGTCTCGAAAGCCTGGCCCCACCGTAACGACAAAGCATCTATGTTTGCTGCCCGACAAAACCGAATTTACCCTTTTCAACTAGAAGAAGCAGTGTTGTGCAGTAATCTTTAAAGTCAGGTACAATCATTGAGAGTAAGGTAATGGATACCGTTCCTTACACGGACCACGGTTACTCGAAGTAGGAGTGTTGCTTATATATATACGATTCGATACAAAGTTTGTTAATCTATAACAGAGACACATGCGGTGAACGGGAGGCCGGAGAAAAAAGCTGCAGAAATGCGGCTTGACGGAGCTCCGGACCCTCCATTGAGCAGCTGCGACAAAGTACGCAATAAAACACGTTCGGTAAAATGTGTGCCCCTATTCGTACGTATTAAACGAACAATTTAAGGTTGTTTCCCTGAACAGTGGTAAAATCGTTCCTGCGAGAAAGCGCGCATTGCACCAAAAACCATTGTTGTATTGTCTCCGCCAAAAAACCTATTCAGAAAAAAATGAAAGCCGTTTACAACTCCCTGTAATGCCGAATTAGAGCGCAGCTCTTGAGGAGGAGGAGGGGAAGGTACGGAGAGGGGGCTATGCCCCTCCTCCTCTCCTGCTCGCCCCCATAAATTTTTCCGCTAGATTTAGCGGGGAAAATTTTCCGCTAGATTTAGTGGGAAACATTTTTCCGCTAAATTTAGCGAGGAAATTTTTCCGCTAAATTTGGCGGGAAAATTTTCCGCTAGATTTAGCGGGGAATATTTTCCGCTACGTTTAGCGGGAATTTTTTCCACTAAATTTAGCGGGGAATATTTTCCGCTAGATTTAGCGGGGAATTTTCCGCTAAATTTAGCGGGGAAAATTTTCCGCTAGATTTAGCGGGAAAATTTTCCGCTACATTTAGGGGGAAATTTTTACGCTAGATTTAGCGAGGAAAAGTTTCCGCTAAATTTAGCGGGGAATTTACCTATCATGCACCGCGCGGTTACGCCTACGCCTACGCTGAGGTAGAAAATTGGTGGGCTTCGTCAAAAATTACTAAATTACCTAACTTTAATTAAACACAAGGAGCCTGCAGAACACTTCACGGCGTTTAAATAAACCCTACATTTGTACGCTCCTTCTAGGTTTTAGTTTCCTATCGGAACGGATATTTTGGACCAGCAGTGTTGCCCCTTGCCAAAGCATGATAGAGGGGAACCCAACAATCAAAGCTTGATATGTCGACGTTATTCGGACAGCACATCGTTTTATTGTGCTGGCGAGGGCCGCACTCTTTCCCTCTTACGAGGGAACCGAGTCGGTGGTTGCGAGCTATGTCATAGCCTCCTCTATGCTCACAGAGCCATGGCGGTTCGACGACGGAGCCACAGAGTGCCCGGTCACAGATTTGGAGCGCGAGGATCTGGTAGCACAGAGCATCAAAGAGCAATTTTTCGAGGAACCTGGACGTCAGCGCACAGCTTTTGCAGCGGCGAGGACACGAAACACACTTGTTCGCGCGGGAGAAGTGTGTTTCGGCGTTTCGCCACAGCGGGGCGCCAGTCACGTGGCTCTCCTTTCCATCCGTTGTCAGCCGCTCCACCTTTTCAATTTCGGCTGCCGCTTTCGTGACGATCTGCCAGGCTTTGTCAGTATTAGGAGGCTATGGCTTCGGCCACGGGGAGCAGGACCGCTGGCGCAGAACGGCGTTTTGGTAGGAGACCGAAACCTAAAAACCTGTCCAAACCGAGCGCTTCGTTCGGATCGTCGTAAAATGATACGCGTGTCTTATATTCCTGTAAAGTTTGTTGATTACTTGGTTTAGAAGGATGATTTGGAATGTTTAAAACCGTGTGTGTGATTGTCCGTTTTTTTTTCCCAGTCTTGGGAATAATATTCTGGTACTAATTGAAAAGTTGTTTACCTAAAAATTATAAATGAACTAATTACACCGAACGTTATTATTTCCCGAAAAAGCAACTTGGCACGGACCCACAAGACATTAAATTTGTCATCTGTGCGATGCGTACATTTTGCAGAAGCGATTTGGCAGGCGTTCTGAGAAACACCCTGTTAAACATAGTATGTGTACACGCGTTATTACGCCTAGGATTATGTACACAATGTTAATAATAAATGAACGCAGCCACTCTTCGAAAAAATTGTTTGATAGTTGCAAGAGGGTGAGGGTAGCTTCTCTGCATTACCAACGCCCTCTAAGCATATACTTTTTTTGTCGTTCAGTATATTATTTTTTTTTGCTTTTTTTGCGTTGTGGCAAAATTAAAAGCGGCTCGGTTAAGCATTCAAATATGTACGTCAGAAATATGTCAAAAGCTTCACTCTTGGTTCCTTGTGTCGGAATTTCGGATATTTCATACTGAAAGCTATCACAAAATAAAATGATTTACGCTAATTTGAACAATAACATGAAAGTAAAGAGAAATCTATCGCCATGTTCTATGTTGCATATAGGCGGAATTCACTGGCGGCCATACATGAGCTCGCTGCTGCTGAGGACGTGCCGACGGCAAGCTTCCACAACGCTTCCATCACGCACATCGCACACCATCAAGATTGTATTCTTTGGGAGACCATAAGTTAGAACTCATCCCGAGCATGCGCTGTGAGCAGACACCTCAAATAAGACGTCCAGTGAATACCATCTATTGAATAAGATTTTACCTCTCGAAATATTTCTTTAATTGCAGTCTTGCTCGTCATCCTGTTTCTTTGGGGCTGCTATTCATATTTTAGGAATAGGTGGTTTACGTGGGAAAATATGTCGAAAAAACTTATAGTGTTACCTGCGAACACAGTAGCGCCTATTTTTGTGACCACATATTGACGCTAAAAAGTGAAAAAATAAACGATGTCTAATAGCGTAAATTTATAGAGTATACAAGCAGTGTCTTTTTTTTGTCGCTTTATGGAGGACGCCATGATACCCACAATGGAGCACAAAGATAGTTAAAGTGCCTTTTGAAGCGAAAACTGAAGACACTATAGTGGCTTCGTCCCTCTTTGGCAACGAACATCGGACAGATGCTCCAAGACATTCCCCGACACTTTTTTTACACATTTGAAAACCGAGACGACGGACAATTAACCTTTCTCATACTTCAGGGTCCCTAACAGACAACCTTAGATGCGTATGGGCAAGGGACATTGGGAAAACATTTTGGATTACCGAAAAGCCGATTTCAATTTGTTCTTGGGCAACAATTGGGTTTTGCGGCACCAGAATGACTAGACCACAAGACAATACTTAAAAAAATTATACAGGATATTGTTGTTTGCGCTAAAATTGCGAGTTACGTCGATTCGTTGAACAGTCCCACGCATGCTTCCGTGAAAGGTTACTTCCATTAACCTCAAGCTGTCGGGCATCCGGCATTTGAAAAGCGTGTGGAACAGAACGCGTGGGCGTGCTCTGGGAATCGATGACAAACGTCGATGCTCAAAGCGATAAACTGGCCGCAGATTCGTCTCAGGAACCCCATCGATTAGAGGCACGCAAATTGCCGCGTTGACGTCAAGCACTTCATCGCGAGCAGCGTACCAGCGCCTCTGCAGCGCGGTACCCAACGGTTTTTCCCCCGTTTGACAGTAGGTTGCTCGTGGGCAGGAGGTATACCTTGTAAAGATCGCCTTCTAACCGGGCCCCGTCGTGTTATGGCTTCCGGGAGGATGGGTCGATCTGTTTGGCAAACGTCCCAGTTGACCGTTCACATATCCGTCTGGTTGCCCGCTTTGATGCTGCTGCCCCGCGATGCTGTTTATTTCATTTATATTATTAGCTCTAGATAAGAAGATCGGACGGAACTGTCTCGGCGCCGATATTCTTCTTGGCGCTAGCGAGCATCTACAGCTGAATCTAATAATAACGCTCAGTGAAGAAAACTACGATACATTTTATTTCGTGCTTTATTCTTTATTACAGAAGCCAATTACAGTGCTAATGTGCCAGAACAAAATGTCCCTGAAACAATCTTTGGTTTAGGGGCATTTAACGAGTGCTTCATTTTTAATCGTGATATAACGTTCGAACAAACTTAATTGAGGAGTCTCTATATGCATGGAAAACCATGCGTATATGTATGTCAGGGGGATAATATTATCTATCTTTTCAATATTGAAAACTATGTTATGTATCTTCAAGTACCCGTTTTAGAAGGTCAATCTTGCATATTTATTTATTCATTTTTTAAGCTGTAGCGCCAAGAGTGGTAAAGGTAGGGATACACCAATATACAGAAATATACACACAACTACATTACGAAGCCATAACCGAGCACTCGGAAACCTTTAGGGGAAGCCTTTCCTGGCAGGACCAGGCCTATACACTCTCAGAAAAAGAAAAAAAAGGCTTATTCTTGCACCCCTTGTCCCACATACGACACCCCAAAACTTCAGTTCGAACTACAGCGCATTGACGTGGAAAAGGCGGCCTCAACTTTTATGAAGGGCTTGATAACGGTGAGATATACATAATTAAACAGCTAAAATACGTGTCAAAGACTACAGAAGAAAAACACTGAGGTTTTGCAGTATGGCCGAGAAAACCCGATTACATTTTTGGTAGTCAGTAACATTACATTAGCCATTTTAATAAGTTGTACCACTCGGTTATCAAGCCGCTCGTGAAAGCTGGTACCGTCGGTTCAACGTCACTGCGCTGTGCAGTCGAACTGAAGATTTGGGGTGTCTTATATGGGACGGACAAGGAGTGTAAAAATACACCCTTTTTTCTGAGGGTGTACAGAGTCCCGGTTGTGCTAGAACTGGTGGCGGTAATAGGGCCGGTAATGCAATACAGGGGCATGTGATTATCTGTATAAAGCAAAGGTCTGCAGTGGAATGATGCAACACTTTCGTTTATAGGCACAACGAAGAGAGTGAAACCGAGTAGGCTACCTTAGAGCACACGAGACCGAACCTTAATCGTACCAGAGATAGAACCATCGAAGACAACGCGCTGATTTCGCTCTGTGGCAAATCTTCTAGCCAGCCAAAGAGTAGCCCCCACGCACTCCAGCCATGACTTAACCGTACCCCGGATAGCACAGCCGAAAACAACGCTGTGGAACTAACAATTAAAAACGAGCGTGTTAGTTAATATACGAAAACTTTAAAGTGTAAAATAGCGAGGACGAGGACGGGAACAGGACATCTTTCATTTAACAACAACATAGAATGGCACACCGATAAAACCGCCCCCCCCCCAAAGGTTTCAACGTTCCCAAAGATGGAAAGGAGATAATTGTTATAAAGGAAAGAGAATTTACTATAAATAATAAAGTTTAAAAAGCGTTGGCGTCACGACGAGGTATCACTAATCTAGTTTTCTCTGATTACTTAGAATTCGACCTTTGTCATTGTCAATGATAATGAAGGTGCAAACATATTGTTGTTCTGGGTTCGCAGAAACGCTCTGTGCTTGCTGATATAGGACATCTGTCAGCCAGTCAAGAAATACATCAGAAACTCCAAGCCTATAGAGCTTGTTAATGAGGTTATGCAGTCCACCCGATCAAACTTATCTGAAGTCTAAGTGGGCAAGTGCAGATGGAGTACCTCTATCACGGCATTCACTAGCAGT
This sequence comes from Ixodes ricinus, assembly GCA_037355805.1. Taxonomy (NCBI): domain Eukaryota; kingdom Metazoa; phylum Arthropoda; class Arachnida; order Ixodida; family Ixodidae; genus Ixodes; species Ixodes ricinus. The sequence goes on from JAZHYW010004258.1 coordinate 96,488, forward strand.
CTAGATCATAGACAGGACCGAATCATAATAGATCCTTCTCCAAGTTCAGAGTGGCCGTATTTATCACTATAACCATCTGAGAGTACGGCGTGTGCGCCGTACTGATGGCGGCCCTCTGGTGGATAATGAAGCAAGAAGCTGAACATGCTTACGGCAGAGTATACGAGAACTGTACCTTCGAGACGCTACTACAACGCGACGTGCTTCAAGTGCTGCGTTAGTGTTTATTTCAGATTCAGGTTCAATCAACCTATCGACAGAAAGTCGGCCCTGAAGTTCCATGATGACGGGAGTTTTATGAATGAGTTTACAGGTTGGTGCTTTTTTAGTGGCCAGTTCTTTTGTTCGCACCATTGAAACTAAAACAAACCAATAAAGAACTATGAGGGTACCAACTCATTCTCGTCTGTTGTTTTGAATGGGAAAGTGACGGTGCCTGGTGAAATACAATTTGAATACTGCTATTAGTGGTACGGCGAAAAGTTAAACTACTAAGTGAACTACCAGACGGTACATAATTTTGAACAGGGTCTATTGTGACCAGGAACGGATTCAAGAGAAGGGAAGGGTAGTGGGGGGGGGGGGGGGGAAACGCTCCTACTAGGCCTCCCAAGGTCGACCTTTCTTATGGAGAAAAAAACCACCATGCACCAGCTTTTTTTAGTCAGAAATGCTACGTTTCTGGTAAAATGACAGTTATTAGGTAGAAAAAATATACATATTTGTGTAACGCTTCGCCCGAGACATGACATCCGTCCATGACTTCAGATCTCTCTGCAGACCCCCCCCCCTTCTCCCACACACACAGAACCCATCGAAATTCCCACCCATAAATCAGTCCAAGATCGTGACCTCGTTTGAAACTGCGTGCTAATGAACGGACATCAGGTTATGTCGTTTTAGGTGAGTAAGTGGTTTACGGGTTGTCATATCCGCTCCTTGGTCATGCAGATAAGGAGTTTCTAAAGATGGAGGGGTATGATGCTGTGGTATACCGATCGGTGCACTGTTTTCTTTGTGCACGGGCTTTCTACCAAGGCACTTTTTATGTCTTGGAACTTGTCACGCCGAGAGGAAGTTACTGAACCGTCGAGTAAGGACTGAGTTTTAAAGAAGCACTGATACTCCACCAAAACTTTTGTTTTGCCAGGCGATTTAATCTGGAGTTAATGCCCGTTCACACACTTGCGACCTCTTAGAACCTGGGTGCCTTGGAACCTCTTAATATGTCTTACAACGAGAGGACACACTGGCGCCAACTATTTGGTAGCAGTGTAAACTTGGCGGTCCGGCATATTTTTCTATTTCTCTCGCGCATTATCCTTTCTTTCTTGGGTCTAAAAACTTTTGTCAGCGTTGTAAACAAACCTTTCTCATAGGTATTACACACATTTGACCTCGGAAATCCCGCAAAACCTTCGCTCTTGTGAAATGCAGTTCCAGGGTCCCCGCATAGATGGCGCCAGAGTGGTGTGTACTCTCGTCCTCAATAATTTTAACGGTTTCAACAGGTCTCGTTTCTCTCGGTCGTACTCGGTTGCAAAAGTGTGAAGGGGCCCTTAGGAAACTACCCAATGAATTATTTGCTACATTTAGGAGACTACCCAGACCGTTATTTGCTACAGAGTCACGTATATTTTTAACAAAGAAAAAAAAAACCTGAAGTGTTCGAAACCAAAATATGAGCACAAAAGCTCATGGTCGCGACATGTGGACGACGTCTACCGAGGGGGGATGTAGAGGAGAAAGTTTTCGGTAATCACGTGGCTATACCTGACCGCGTTTTTTTTTGTGTTTTTTCCTCCGCTTTTACGGCGTGTGTGCCGTTTGTCGTGCGATTGTTTCGCACTTATATCCGTTCCGCTCGATGTCCTACGCTTGAAGATCGAATTTCCGGTGCCACGAACGACAGTTTCGAAGTAACGGCCCCAGGTCCGTCACAACGTTGGTCCGTCTTGCGTCGCCATCGCATCGTCCAGCCCGCAGTACGTCGCCATATTGGGTGTGACGTAGTACATGTACTTCCCGTGATCTGTGTAACATTTTGTCTTTCGATCAACTATTTGTAGCTTTTTGGAGACCACAAAAATGGCATTGAAATTCCTTTCTATTTTTAAATATTGAAGGTAAGCCTTAGATGACCCACGACTCTGAATATATTTCGTACGCAATGGTTCGATTGCCACGTGAACATGGAAAATGGAGTGAGCGCGACAAGAACTGGTCAATTCTCCACCGGCTGTTTTTGGACGGAAAGAAAACAAATTCCAGCCGCAACTTGTGTTCTTGGTAGTTAAGCTCTTACAGATCATGATAAAAAACAACAACTTGTAAGTGTTTTTTAATTTGGTAGGAAGGGCAAGCCGGAACGCCAGGTGGGCACAACCTTAGATAGCATGGTGCAAATAAATGACAGCCTAGACAAGCAGCCTATGACAGCCTATAGCAGCCTATGACAGCCTAGAAAAGCAGAATACGGTCTGATTCTTGGATTACAGAGAAATCGCATTGCTGAAACAGGCTACAAATGAGTAACCTTTCCTTTTGTTCACGGAACAACACGTTAGGTGGCAGTATCGGCAAAAAAGCAAGCTAGGTGAATCCGGCTCGACATGGTCTGTAACTTTCCCATTTGGTCCACAGTCCTCAATTTTTCGTCTCTACTATGATCTCATAGACGACCTTATCATTTAAAAACAAACTGATTTTCCGGACATATCTGTGAGCACTGGACATGCCTAGCAACTCGTGTTTCGAAGAGCGCGTGCCGAACACCACCTAGAATAATTTAATGCCTGCGAACAACCCAGCTCCTCTTCCTCGATGGAAAGTCATCACAGTCGGATGGCTCCAACCATAGCCTCCTCTGTACTCACAAAGCCTGGCTGTTCGACGACGGGGCCATATAGTGTCCGTTCGCAGATTTGGAGCGCGAGGGTCTGGCAGCACAGAGCATCAAAGAGCCATTTCTCGGGGAACCTGGACGTCAGCGCACAGCTTTTGCAGCGGCGAGAACCTGAAACACACTTGTTCGCTCGGGAAAGGTGTGTTTCGGCGTCTCGCCGCAGCGGGGCGCCACTCACGTGGCTCTCCTCTCATCTGTTGTCTGCCGTTCCACCTTTTCCATTTCGGCGGCCGCTTCTCGTGGCGATCTGGCAAGCTTTGTCAGTATATAGGAGGCTATGCTCCAAGTCAGCAACTGGACTCAGCCGCTCGCGCTGTATAGAACCCATCGATCCTGGGTTCAACCCCACCTCTGCCCCGTTTCGATCTCGATGAGAATCGTACAGACGTGCGGTCGCACTACTGCGTGATGCATGTTAAAGACCCAGGCTAGCGGTCAGTATACTGCACTTGCTAAAATTTCTCAACTTCAGTGGGTAACAATGTCGCCGTACTCTTACAGACTAAACTCCCGCTGTCGAAACCTGTAACGTCTTATTTGATTTCTTAGCAATTGGACCCGCGCTTGATGCTGAGCGCCCTTCGACACATATGATTGGACACGAGGCTAAGCCGAAGGTTGACGTAGAACTCGTGCCTTCAATTGCGTCTTCGGTCCATTCACTGTGACGAAGTCAAAATTCTACAGCACAAGCTTTTAATCATTCTATAGACGGTGACAGGTTGAGAGTTCAGGGAAGCTCCTCCCACCTCTCTCCACTTTAGCAGAGCGAATGTAGGAGAGGAGGTCGCCTCCTCTCCTGATTTCTTTCTGCTAAAGTGGGAAGAGGTGGGACGCAGTGGTGTAGCCAGGAATATTTCCGAGGGTAAACGCGCTAAAAAAACAACAGACCAGTGAAAGAGACGAACAACGCAGAGCGCCCTTTCAGCACAGAGCGTCTCTTTCAATCGTCTGTTGTCTTTTAGCGCTTTTAGCGCTTCTACCCTCGGTACTATGAATCACCAACTAGCCCAAGTGCATACTCTTCTACAGGAATATTTTTCGGGGGTGAGGCTGAGGTGGCTGGGATATGCGGAGGGGGGGAGGGAGAGGAGGGGGAGGTGAAAACGCATGCGTATTATGGGGTCGGCTGGATATCGGGTGGGGCTGAAGCCCCCAAAGTCCGACTACAGAGTCGTCTTCTATGGGGAAAACCGGTTCCTAGTTTCCTTCTCCATTCCCCGCCCACTTTTCCCTCCTCCCACACAGGAGCGGATCTCTGAACTATTCCCGTAGAGAGAAGGAAGGTCTCCCTCTTTCTCAAATGGAACGGAGGAATTGAGGAGAGTTTCTTCTCTCTGCTTGTTGGTCGGCCTTTAAGCACCCCCCTTTCCACCCACTCTGGTTACGCCACTGGTGGGAGGATCGAGGTTCCGCAGACCTCGTAACCTGTCACCGAATACAGGTGGTGTTAGCGTGCCCTGGTCCCACAATCCGCGCCACGATATTGAAGTGAAGCTAGTAGAAATCATTTTAGAAATAAAGAGCGCGAAGGTCAAGTACAAACTGACGGGACAAGAGCTAACTCACAACTGGGCGTTTTCAGATAAGTTGAAACAACTATGTTCTGGTGGCCGTTCTTAATTTTGATGAAAGAAATATTTTGCTGGCTCCATGCCCAAAAAATAAAACAAATCCTTGTTAAGAAAAAAAAAACCTGAGAAATAGCAGAAAGAAGCAAAGAGGAAGCCGCTTTCTCGTCTTCTGAGTGAATACTAAAACGACAGTTGTGACTTATCGGTTGTTCGGTCAGTGAGTGCTTGACCTTCGCGCTATTTATTTCTAAAATACATATCCAACTAGCCGGCCTTAATATTTTGTACCAGTAAAATAAGCTGGTCAAAACCAGCTCATTTTCCTATTACGTTAGCCAAGCAGGTACACCTTTTTTATATATCTTGGACATTCAGAGCCTTTGTGTAGTGCGACATAAGGTTAGCACCATTTGTTTATTTCGTTCCATGATTGCTCGCTTGCAGCTGGGGCCGGGGCGTCGAAGCACGGCTGAAGTAGAGGAAAAGAAACAAACCGGACCGAGAAGCAAACTGGACTGGTGGCGCCATCTGGTGCATGAAGAGTGAAGCGTGCTGTTGTCAATAGTTTGCTGTTTGGAACATCCAAAGATGGCGCTAGTAATATGTTTATTATCTTGACTCCATTAATAATAAACACATACGTGAGACTATAGTACTAATACAGTCCGTTGACGTAGCAGAGAATTACAGATCTTAAGCTGGGTTTTGTATACTATATCCGATATAGTGGATTTTTCTATAGGAGTGAAACTCAGAAACAGCTGTTCCATATAAGCGGACCGTTCAATTTGCAATGACCAGAGGCACAACGCTGCGTAAAAATGAATACATTTCGAGGGGAAAAAGGGATGTCCAGATACAGCTACGACCTATAGACGCTTTACACACGTGCCAGATTGAGCCGCCATAGCCGAATCTCTTCTTATGTTTTACCGAAATGCCAAGCCACTGCAGCGGGCGTTTATGAGCCTCCACCGAGGCCTATGCTAGGGAGAAGGACGCAGTAGCACCTAAGGTGGCGCAACAACCTGTCATTCTGTGGCAGTGATGAGGTGAAGAACAGAATAGAGAGGAAACAAAAACTGAAGGTCAGTTATGGCGGCGCCCATGTACAGCTGCTGCAAAGCGTCTATACGGTTTTTCACTATTTCTAACCAAAAATGAAATTTAAGGCGAAGCATCAGGCACAACCGCACAGGCTCCAACAGAACAGGCTAATACACACATCTGCCTGAAGGGACACTGCCAGGAAGTTATCAGGTGAATGTTTTTATTTGAACATGACCCAACTACCCAGAACACAATACGCGGCTCAGAATTCGTATCCTTTCCGCTCGAGAACCGCCGGTCGAGAATCGGCAGGTTTCAGGCGGCCACTTTCTTTCGACTGTCACGTGCCGATCAAACTGATGCCCGCCAAATAGATTCAAAGTGACGGGCCATCTAAGGCACACGCTCCATATTAAAGATAGAGAAGAATTTGAACCACCTCTTTGTGGCTTTCAAGAAGCCGCAAACACGTTGATCGAGAACAATTGATGCACAGATCACAGGAAGTATATGTGCACGTCGTTCCCAACATGGCGGCGTACCCCGGGCTGAACGACGCGATGGTGGCGCACGACGAACCAACGTTGCGACGGACGTGGTGCCTGTACCTCGGAACTGTGCTTAGTGGTGCCGGCCAATCGATCTTCAACCACAGAACAGCCAGGAGAAGGGATAGAAGTGCGAAACAATCGCACGACAAACGGTTCAAACAATCGTCCTCGTTGCCGTCGTCTGCTTCACACGTCCAAAAAGCGGTTGAACGAAAAAAAAAAACTGTAGGGATATATTTTTATAAGCGACCTACTTTTCTAACTGGACGCGCGAGCACGAAATTCCGTTATATGACCGATGCTTTTAAGCGTTCTTGAGAAAAAAGTTAAGACCACGAAGAATAGGTCACTTCGTGGCGAGAAAACATTGTATAATATACTAGCATTTTACTTTTTGCTTTGGTGCTCCCGTTGTCTTTAAATACACATTCGTTTAGCGTCAAATTATTTTCTTTAAAAGTCCTGCGGCTGCCTGGTTTGCCGCGTACAACGCTTTTCAGAGCAGGAGGCTAGCAGACGACGCGCAAGGGAGCGATCTTCTCAGAACCGCAGCGCCACCGCTTCGCGAGCTCTACGGGGTGCTCTCCGTTGCCATGGCGCGCAACGTTACTCGAGCAAGCTCAGTTCGCAGCCTGTGGAGGCGAGTGGCCCTAAAGTGGCCCAGGTGGCGGTCACGACGAACCAGCGGCGCTGTAGTCGGATCTTACTTCCCTGTCTCGCTCGTCGTCTGCTACCACCGCTTTTTCTTTTTCAGTTTCCTTTTCTTCCTTGCTCATTTTTTTTTTACTAGCAAAAAAGATGATGAAGATGAAGCGAGGACCACAGAGTTGAGAGTCAGCGCAGTGTGAGAGTTCCTTCTTTGAGCGTTTCGAATTTATTTTTTGTGCGTCTGTTTCCTTGCAGCTGTGAAGTGTTATAGCGAGTTCGTTTCACGGCACTCGTGTCCACGCGTGCCCACTCGCGGCGTAAAGCGAGTTCGTTTCGGCAGGCACTCCACGAGTGGTTGCACTCTCCGAGTTCGTTTCAGCGGCGGCACCCCACGCGTGCATGCACTCGCTGCACCGAGAAAATCGGGCGTGCGCCAAAATGCAATCCCGTCATGCCTCGCTCCGGCGAGGCCGGCGAGGAGCGGGAGCAGACGACGAGGGTTCGTCTGCTACGATGTGTCGCGGAACCGAAAGGGAAAAAAGTAGATTTTCTGATAGAAATCGCGTCCCGCGGGCAACGGAATCAAACGCGAGCTTGAATTGTGAGCGTCTGCTATTTCATGAAGGAAGCAATTGACAACCCGTGCTTTATTTGCAGGTTTTAAGTCGCTCTGTTGCCGTACAGACGCTGAAATATACCAGTGTGTCAAGAAATGCTCAGAACAAACGCATCAGCGGCCCCCGAGATGTTTATCACCATCCGTGTGCGGGTGAAAAATTTAACATTTGTCGACAAAACTCCCCCAGCAGAAACCTCTGACTGCCCAATAAGCATCAGAGAAAGCTAAACATAGTGACTTTACCCGAGGCTTGGGCAACATCATCATGTTTAACATTTACCTACGTCAGCTAACTTGCCCCGTCGTATTTTGTTCGAGAAAGCTCTCGTTCTCGACGTCCTCACCAAGGCTAATATCTGATCCACCTGTAATGACGATCGAAATCGAAAGTCCCACGAAAAGTTTTGCTGGATATTCCACCAGACTAGTTTTAAGCCGTACCCTTTCAGTGGTTGACGCATAATACCATGCTCAAACGGATCAAGCTTCTGCTCGGACAGCATCATCAGTTTTCTTCAGTGTAAACGGTTATAAGAATTGAAAGATCGCAACCAGCTGCTTTGTAGACAGCTGGGTGCGGAAATTTACGCCGTCTGTAACTATCTCTACGGCAGCCGAGTTGCTTGAAGTCATCGCAACTATTAACTACAGGTTGCAGCGTTCAACGTTTGTAGATAAACGTTGGTAGTGACTGCACTCTCGCATTCCCACCCATCACTCCGAACAGAAAGGCGCTAGTTTCGGTTTGAGGTCGGTACTCTTTCTACAACATAGATGGCGGCAGCATCAGTCTTCTGCACTCGGTGCATTTGGCGAGTTCGTTTGAGTCCAGTTCTCCGTGCAACACTCTGCGAGTGCGATGCATTCTGGGAGAGAACTCGAACGGTGCCAGTGCGTGTGAAACGAACTCGCTATAAGTATGAATCACCAACTCGCCCAAGCACAAGTATTGGAATTCGAACTTGGCGGGCTAGACAATCCTGAAGTAAGACTCGACTGCAGCTCTGCCAGTTCTCGTGACCGTCACTGAGCCCACGTCGCAGGCGGAGCTGTGAAACTGAGCTTGCTCCAGTAACGTTTATGGCGCGCCCGGGTTCTTTCCCATCCAACGTTACTAGAACAACTCGGCTGAGAAACTAACATAGAGCCTGCTTCGAAAAAGTTACTCCGACCCGCACTCGAGAACCGAACTAAAGGGGATCGCAGCGCGCCATTTCTCCCGCAGCGGCCTCTTGGGGAACTGCATGGCTGCCAAAGAAATTAGAAGGGTAAAGGGGGGGGGGGGGGCATGATGTCAGCCGCGGAACCTCCACAAGCCATGGTCCCTTGACGCCTCGCCTCTTTCTCATTTTCCTCCTTACCCTCCTCACTTATCGGGCCAACGTGACCACAGCACGTGACCGTCGCGTGGTTGATGGTTCCGGGTAGCAGGCGGCGTGGTGCTGGTGCGTTTCATTTATCAGTCATCGCAGCTAGAAACTGTGGCCAGCGCCCAGCCTACCGATTCTACGCCTGCTGGGCTTCGTTATGTACCCTCAACTATAAAGTAAATGCATTATCTTTTCTACAGACCGTTACTATCCTGAAAACGGTAGTATTCAACGTGGAACGTCAGCGCTGTAACGATTGCCTGTTGGCGTGTTTGGGTAATGTACCTTGCATCTGCGTGCATCAGCAGGGAGTTTTCTTTTTATCTCCTGGCCATCTAATTACTACAGTAGCCAAAGCAAGAACAAATTATATACACACATGATTGCGTAACTATGTCGACCCGACAGGTTGGACCAATACTTAGGCACTAGCGATGATTTTCGCGCCCGCCTGCAAAGTTCATAGCTGCGCTCTCATCGCTCGAATGTTATATCACGCTACAATACGCTTGGCTTTTTCTTTTCGTTGCGGCCGCTATTCAGGTCGTACACTGGGACGTTTTATTGCTGTCGTGATAAATTGAACCAGCTCAACTTGACTCGAGGTTGGGAGATGTTTTATTGGCTATTGGAAGTGCACGGAGCACACCACGCTCCCCTTCGATGGGGTCCTGCCACCGCCGCGACCAACGGCCGAAATCCATCGTTTCCGCAGTTCGGCGACCGCGGGAAATCTGAGAGAATTCTTGATCGAGTCCTGTTATCGTAAAACTATGTGTGTATACACCAAGGGCTTACCGGTGAAGGGTAACCCCCGCTGAAAAAAGGCAGTCCGATTGCGGCAGCCGACCACGCTGCAAGCACCCCTCCCGTAACCGGATACCGGTTTATCGCTCTAAACCCCTCTACCTCGTTGCAAAAAACAGCAGTTGACTGCATAACATTTGTTTTCGGAAAATGCGTGTCCAAACGCGACGCTGCCTGCAAGCAAGATGATATTTTTTGGACCGTCACCTTCGATCACTCCCCAGTCCGGACTCCGAAGCTCCAAAGTTCTAATTTGGAGACGATCAAAATAACTTCAAAACATTTTGACGGGGGACGTCAAATTATTTTTGAGAATATTTTCACGTCTTCAGGAAGTGGCGCCACGAACGTCAAAATAATATTCAAATTATTTTTTAATTGGACGTCAATATAGTCACTGCCATCTAATAACGTTGGTAGCAGAGTGTCGAACCGAAATTTTTATCGGTTCGGTTCCGGTTCGGGTTCACGGCTTTCGGTTCGGTTCCGGTTCAGTTCCGGGAGCAAAAAATAACGGTTCAAACCGGTTCGAACCGGTTCGAACCGGTTTGAACCGCTAAATTGAGAATATTTTTTCCGCGTTATTCTGGCAATATACACTATTTACGCCGTGAGACGATTAACTATATAGTTTCTTCGATCGTCCGTGCAATTTACTTTTGTTTTTAGGCACCAAAAATATGAAATTCAGTTATTTAATTTCGACGCAAGAGTAGAAGAAAGTCTACATTAACGTACATAACGTCGTGTTCATACGACTCAACATCCCTTTGTTTACCAGTAACATATATTTTACCTGAATCAAAATGTTTAAGTACAAGACTAAAGAGTTGAGCTTGTTGGTACATACCTGTAAATAGATCAGCTTGAAATTTAGAACTATACTGTATTTTCTTGTCCCTTCTTCGTGTTTAAGTAAAATTCTAAAGTTCAAGCTGATCTATTTACACGGTATAAAATGCTGTCGCGGAGTGTGGTAGGTCGCCTAAAATACCCGTGATTGGTACAACTTTGTGTCGCAGTATTAAAAGTGAAATCGTGATTGTGTCCTTGAACTAAGGAATTAATTACATCACATAAAATTATGAAATGAGCACCTCGTGGCCATATATATCATAAAATATGGTTTACGAAATACGCTTCACAATATATATGTATATGATGACGACACAACTGAGCTAAACGCATTGAAATTTTCAAAATGTCACAAAAGTTTTAGGATAATTTCTTTCAGTCTATTTTTTATAGAAACACCGAGCGGCAATCAAAATGCTTGTTGTTCTAACCAAACATAGTTTACACTCAGCACCGCATGCATGCAACTAATCATGCAGCAAGGAGTAATCGCAATTGTTCACTCTAATCTATACGCACCTTCGCACTCAGATCGAATCAGGCCCAAAATAGCGCTTGCCCAAGAGAACATTTTCTTATACAGGATAAGCTGGCATAGCCTGGCTGTTGAGGTTTGTTGTTGACAAGATGCCGGTCAATTTAATTTGCAAATGAGCATCGCCCTTGCTAATTAATGATTTTAACGTTAGCGTTAAGGAGCTCATGTCGCAGAAAAGCCGATGTCGGTGGCGTGACTGAAAATTCCTGATTGGTCGATATATGGTCATGACGTCAGAGCTACATGCCCTCGCGCAGGAATTTCAAACAACCCACAATGCTCACGTGGAACGTGACATCAAGCTTGGAATGGGAGTGATTAAAACTCGACATGTAATGCGAATTAAAGGTAGCCGCACGTCTGAAATGATCTCACTTTTAAAGTAATTCCTTTGCCTCAAAGAAAAAAAAATTAGGAATTTTAGGCGGGATTCGAACCTACGACCCTTCGGTTGCGACTCAGACGCTTTTAACTAGGTCACGCGAGGCACGCTTGCGCAGCAAATGAGAATGCGATGCAAACGAGGGCCATTAACGCTATCGCGTTCCCCTTTTAAAGGCGAATCTTAAGCGTCCTCCAAGGTTCTTTTTTGTTAAGTAAAACGAAGTAGTATTTCACGTTCTACTCGACATGGCAGCTACTTAATTCGACACTTTCTGACGGTTTGCGTGCGTAATCGTCATAGTTCCGCCGCGCGCTCCTGTTTACTTTGTTTTTGTCCAGCCCACAGACACATAAAAGTAATGTTCACCACATAAAAGAGGCAATAACAGACTTCTATATGTTTGAGAAGTTACATGTGTGAGGAACACATAGTTATTCAACCACGGGAAAGAGCTGAGCACGTTGGTTAAACATATTTAGGAGAAACCAGCTGAACACACCAACCGTACATATGAGAGGAGAACGAGAGATCCAGTGGTTGAATGCGTCTCTCTCGTTCTCCTCTCATTTGTACGGTTGGTTCCGTCAGCTGGTTTCTCCTAAATAGTTATTTAAATTAGCTTCAAAATCAGAAATGTGTGTAAGGCTGTCCCATATCACTTAAAACGTGCCTGTCGAGGATAAGAAGGCCGGAAAAGATTGGCAGAACACCTTTCAGATAATTTGGGGGCATTGCTTTATGGATGTCGGCCCTTTATTTATGTTGTGAAATATTCAGTTAGTAATTAAATATATTTTTATAATGATCAATAATTTTACTTTATAAAGTTCACATAACCGCTTGAGACCGACGCGGAAGGACGATACTCGAAACTACGCGAGCTGTGGAGTCTGGGTAAACGTGTTTTTCTGTTTGCTGATTGGCAGTGTGAAACATCAGGTTGCAGGGTACGCCAAAAAGGACTCTGTGCTCACATGATAAATTGGAAGTAAAATACACGAAATGTTCAAAAAGAGAGAGATAATTAATGTTATTTTCCCAAATACTCCCTACAGAACGCCTTATTACAAAAAAAGATGCGTAAAGATGCACGCAATGAAATTCATAATTTTTCATAAATAGCGCGAAGGACATACAAAGATTCTTAAAATCTTAGTATAAATCACATTTCATCAGCTTGCATGAGCTCGAAACTTCGCGAAATACTGCCTCGGGAGGCTAATGTTATATTCGGTTTTACCTGCACTTGTTTTGGGCCCTCACTTTACGACACTATGCTTGAATAGTCATGCCCAGTGGCGTCACGAAGGTCACCGGCACCCGGGGCGGTAGCCCGCCGTGACACCCCCCCCCCCCCCAATCCCCCGCTCTCGCGTGGCCCGCCGCGACTTCCCCCCCCCCCTTCCATCCGCTCTCGCGTGGCCAGCCTTGACTCCCCCCCCCCGCTCTTGTGGCCCGCCGCGACACCCCCTGAGCGCTGCACCCGGGGCGGTCCGCCCCCCCCCCCTTGTGACGCCACTGGTCATGCCCTCTAACATTTCTCTAGGCTGCCATATATCATCGCGAGACTGCTATAAATACTGCACAACTTTACAATTAGGACATCTATTGCTAGTGTTGCGAACATCACATTTCACCAGAAAGCTCAACTGTTTAACATGGTATGCACGTGACGTCATCACACTATAGGCTGGTGGTCATTGTGATTTCTTCTTGCTGAGAAAATCGAATTCGATGGTGCAAAATGCACGCTGCAAGGGGTTCAAGCTCAATGAAAGCCAATTATTTGAAAGGCACGTATAATTGTTCTTAGTGCATCGTCGTGAGGAACGGCGCGAGCGTTTGGCACGTCAAAAACGTGCTTTCTGGCAAGAGCGTTTTTGCAAACAAAGTAGTTTCCAGGGCCACGTTTTTTGGTCTGCGCCAAAGATGCGGGGAAGAGGAACCTTTGCAACACAGAATGTTTTTAAAACTAACCCCCCACCTCCCCCCCCCACACACACACGCACGCACACACACACACACACTTTTTTTAAAGCGAAGCAGTTAAGGGCTAGTTTCCCCAGTATCGTGTCCGTCGCCAAACAAATGATGACACTAAACTCTAGACAGCTACCGCCATCTATAAGTGACGACGGCAACCAGACAACCGGCTTGCCGGTTGTCTGGTTGCCGCCGTCGCGCATAGATGGCCGGCAACCTCTCCAGCCTTTCCCCTCTGGCTTGCCGACTTGCGGCCGGCCATTACTTCATTCCCACCATAGTACAGCTTCGCTGGTCTTCCTTCTTCGCCAGAGTGGATAGGCTGAAAGTATTCCTGAGGAATTGCCTCCTCCGTTTGTGTGTGCTAATTCGACAATTTTAGTTGTCACTTGTTAAAAGCAACCCTTCTTTGCTCTTATTTTGCACCCCGTGAAGTTTAAAGGGGTCATAAAACGATTTCGGGTTGGAATGTTCATGACTTTGCAGAGGCGTACTGGCCCTAGTCTGGCCCAAGTATACTCGCACAGGCCGCCACTGATTCAGAAGCTTCTTTGTCGCTGTGAAATTGCGAGGATAAAATGAGACTATTTCTTTTAGTCTTGCCTTCGCAAAGATTGATGTCGTAATTGTGGGATCAAAACCACCCGCCTGATGACAGTCGAGCGCGGCTCATGGATTGGACAGGAGAACTGCGTGAGCACTGTACATCGGCTCGTAACAATCAATGCCTCGGCGGACACTTGGGTAGTGGCTCGTGTCCAACCACTGCGGTGATGAGAATAGTTGAACTCTAACAATGCCTGGAGCTCAGCACGCGTTTTGTTCCTTTGCAACCAGAGCGCGGGGGTATGATTAACGTTGGCGGCATAAGATAGGCACCAGGCCACGTGGCCGCTTCTGGCTCCGAGTTGAGGGGATCAACGATGCTCATATTTTTCTAATTTTTTGGCCACTGCCATTGCCTAGAAAAAAGAGCAAAGCCAAGTTCAATCAGTTATTACCGTTGGGGGTGATCCTGAGTAGTATTTAGTGATGTATGGAAATCTTTTTATAGCTCCTTTAAGCAAGATACAGAGGGGTCGAAACTTGGGCAATAACTTGAGAACGACGCTGGTGTGAGAGTGGCAGCGACTGCCAACGTTCGGATGTCCCTCTGAGGTCACTAAAATCTTTTTTTTGTATTTCTTCTGTACACACATGGAGTTCAATGTAACGTCATATTAATAAGTCGCATTTAGTCATTTTAATACTTCTATTCTCGGGAACATCTTTCGGATGCAGTTCAGCAACAACGAACAAATGTTTTGGTGCCTCAATGATGTAAAATTGGTCTTGCAACATATATTTGCATTTTCAATGAATACTGTTAAGAAATAACCCCTGACGATGATAGCTTGCGAAAACATCCATTAGTTTTCTCCTCCGCGCAATAGCAGATGCAGAAAAAATAAAGGAAAAAGACAACTGTCGATCCCTTCCTCAACTCGCTATTTGAACAAGTGGTCACGTGATCTGACGCTAATTATATACCGTCAGTGTTCATCATAGTCATGCCCTAGGGCAGTGGTTCTCAACCGTTGATGTTTCGCGAACCCCTTGTAGGTCGGCGGAGATGATGAAGGACCTTGTTCGTGGTCAGGGGAAGGTAAAAGTATAGGATAAATATGATAATGATTTAATAAATGGATATAACTAGGGGCTGTGTGAAGTAGACCTCTCTCATTGACATACACACGAAAAAATTCATCCGAAAATTGGAACTTTTCTTCTCAATTTGAAAAAAAAAATAGAACTTTTATTGCCAGGCTTGACTGATGAGGCAGAGCTTCGGTGACCCCTAGAATGCCTTCGCGGACCCCAGGGTCCGCGGACCCCATTTAAGATGTACTGCGCTAGGGTTTGGAAAGCAAAAGCTTGGGCTGAGCTTCAGATATTGTTAGAGTTGGGCTATTATCATATTTAATTTACATGAGCCTTTACCGGAATGTTTGGCGATGCTGATTGTCATGAACCCGAGCACTCGACTGGAGGTTATAAAAATCGCTTACGTCACGGTGTCACGTGACTCTCGGTGCAAAATCGTGATGTCATGTTACGTCATGCTGTCAACAAGGTTAATACATCTAGTGACTTCCTCAAATTAAATCGAGTTAACGCAGTGAGTCACGTGACGTCACGGGGTCACGTGACATCTTACTTGACAACATGTTTTGACACCATGACGTCACGTGACAACGTGACACATGTTTAATCATAGTGCCAATACAAAAGCGCCACGAAAACCCACAATTTACCATACATTGCAATTTTGTATATGACGATTTGATCAATAGATAGAAATACAGCCGCCAATTTTTTATTTCCATGTGTTCATTTTGTGATACGAACAAAAATAAAAATACCTTGAACCGTTTTGAACCGGTTACCGTTATATTTTTTTTCGGTTCGGTTCCGGTTCAGTTCCAAGATGGCGGCGAAGATTTCGGTTCGGTTCAGTTCCGGTTCGGCTAAAAATAACGGTTCTGTTCCGGTTTTCGGTTCGGTTCGGTTCCGGTTCGACACCCCTGGTTGGTAGGGAGCATGTAGCCACGTGATTCCGGCAATCCTCCGAGCCTCCGTGCACATTTTTCGGTTTTGATGTCTCGTGAAGTTGCGTTTTTTAGAGCGCAGCTCTTAGGCGCCCGTTCCGGCTTAAGCGGCGTCGCCGTCGCCGTCGGCGTTGGCGTCGGCGTAACCACGCGTAACCCCGTAACCCTCGTGAGGGTTACGAGGTTACTCACGAGGGTTACGAGGGTTAGTTACCCTCGTGGGTTTACCCTCACGAGGGTCACAGGGTTACCCTCACAAGGGTTACTAGGCTACCCTCACGAGGGTCATAGGGTTACCCCCCCGCTGAGGTCACGCGACCCCCCTGAGGTCACGTGACACCCTCAGGTCACGTGACCCCCTTCTGAGGTCACGTGACCTGAGGGTGGTCACGACCTCAGGGAGTCACCTATCTTTCAGTACCCTTCCATCCTATCTCTCAGTACCCTTTCATCCTCCTCCTCAAGAGCTGCGCTCTTATCCGGTATTACCGGGAGTTGTAAACGGCTGTCATTTTTTTTTAACTTTATTAAAACGATACGTGACTGGTAAAGGCGAGCGGGTTGAACATGAATCCATAAAATTGAAAGAATAAAACACGGAGGACAGCCACAGGACAACCACGATTTGTTGTGAAAGAACGTGGTTGTCCTGTGCTTGTCCTCCGTGTTTTATTTTTTCAATTTTATGGATACGTGACTTTTATGCAAAATATTGATTGCGTAGTCTTCTGGCGCCATATTAAATCGCCTGGCAACAAAGATTAAAAAAAACCGTTTTTGGGAGGTGTCAGTACGCCGATTTGCTGTTCACCCATGAAGGTCTGTTCTGAACCGCCACAACTGCTACGCTCTTGTGTCTGGAGGTCTGGGACACCTTATACGAACACGTCATTAAACCTACCTAATTACTCTAATTTACAGTCTTCGGAGGCATTTTGTATAGTTTGATTAGTTTTCTTTTCAACCCTACAAGCAATTGTTTTGCATACATACTTCCAGGTTTTTATTTTTTGCTTTGTTTCTAGAAGTTCGCTGCAAACTCATGTGGCATGTGCCCGTTCCTTGTTGTAGTCATAGACAGCTCCAGGAACGCGGGGTTTGAAGAGCTCCTAACAGTGAACGAGAGAGGGGAGGGGGGGGGGGGCTAACGTTGCTGGCAATGCTACCCCACTGTTCATAAGTGGGTGGTTTTCATGAATTGGTCGTTTTGTTTGGTTGGTCTCATCAGTGGTTAAATACCTTGGCTTGTGCCGCGTGAGATGTGTGCCGGCCGGACCTTGTGGAGGGCCCGATAGCCATAGCGTTGCAGTGGTGGTGACCAGAGGCTTGAGCGTGTGTTGAGCCATGGGACTTCAAGACGTTAAAAAGTCCCTCTGGAAGCGATTATGAATTTTTTTATTTGTGAAGGGTCCGCGGCGCACCAAGCCTCTCTGGCGGTCTTGTAACCCTGCACAAAAGCAGCATGACGCTGACTAGACGACCCCCCAAGAAGCACTGTTCTGTGGGCCAAAATTTAGTGTTTATCGGGCCCAAAGGGCCAAGTTATCACACAAGCTATGATAGTACTTGGCACCGGATTTTGGCCCTAAATTGCCAGAACAAAGAGCCATAAAGTGGGATTCACTGCCGGGTTGTTTGGTCGTCGCGTGGCTTCTTTGGGCATCAGTACCTGAGGAAATGCCAGAATTAGGCTTCCCCTCTGGTTGTTCAGCGTTCACCTGGCAACTTTGGGCTTAGATTGTCAAACAGGCGCCGAAATTGGACGTCTACAACCCA